>JASAND010015490.1:0-30958 GCA_030248195.1 Trissonchulus latispiculum
TGCTGCGCTCAGCGCAGCAGGTCTCTTAAAGTTGCTCCGGGGATAACTTTTGCAGACCCCGCACACTGAATTATAGTAAACGCATGAAAGCGTGTAAGACACAGTTAAAGATAGGCTGGGTATCTTTAACATATAAATTTTCTGATGTAAACAAAAGGGTTGATTTTCTTGTGTACATAGAAGACTGTCTTAAAATTGGAAACCAGTTTACAGATGTGTATCTCGTCAGCATTTAGTTAACAGGTTTGACTTCAGTTGAAATCAGTTTCAAAAGAGTATATGATCAGCTGATCATAAAGATCAGTAGAACTCAGTAGTTCTCTAGCTTTGTTCTAGTTCTTCAGCATTGCATGTTTTATGTAAGCATTGAATTGTGGGTAGCTCACGTAAAGTTTTGCAAGCGGAATTCTAAGGTGAAAATGTTTCGCAATTGCAACTGAATTTGAATTGCAATAAATTCACCACAGTTTGATTTCGAATGACATGGCGGTATATGTGAAGATGATGAAAACACTCTTAATTTAGCTTCGCTGCGCAGCAGGCCTACAATTTCCTAAAATGCAACAGTCAACAAAATTAACCTTTTGCAAACAATCTTGCTTGTTAAAGAAATGAAAATTTAAGCTCGAGTATATCTGAATTTTCAGCATGCTTTACTGAAACGTTGTGCCGTTTACAAGATTCTGTTCAGAAGGCGCTGTCTGCATTTAGATGCACAAGCACAGTAGAATCTCACCGTGAATTATCGAAACAATTTGCTCGACCATACTAAAGTTTTACTTTTTTTACAAGTTTTAGTGTATGTTGTGCATATAGTAACAGCATTTGTAATGGAGCAAATTCAAGGTAAGGCAAAAACTTTAAAATTCTAAGTAACAAAAAAGTTTAACCCAGTTGGTTATTATCGCTTTACCTTTTCCAATTGTTTTGCAGTATTGCTTTATAATTTTAATTGTATAACCCTTGCTGAGGGGCCTGCATCCAATACTAAATAATGTTAAAATGTAACTACGAATTTTGTACTTGGAACCGGGAACCGGAAGCTAGAACCGGAACCGGAACCGGAACCGGTACTCTAGAACCGGAACCGGAACCGGTTTTGAAAATTGGAACCGGTCCCAACTCTAGAACCACAATGATACGGAACCATTTCGAAAAGGATTAGCTTAAAAATGTCGAACTATTGAAGCTGTAATTACACTGAATGTTTGCAGTTGCTATGGGGACGTCATGAATGTCATAGCCTACAAAGGAAAGTGTAGCAACACAGTGCTAGATGAAGATCCCACAAAACATCAAAAAATAGCCGACTGCTGGACAAGGTTTGATGTGTATCATTGGTATTAGCTTTTCTGTTGGATTCAGATTTAAAACTGCATTTGCAATTGCATTAATTATTTTCCATCACTTTACATGGAGACTTCAGACAGTTAAGTTCGCTGTAGCTTTTCCATTTTTGAACAGACAATTCTTAAAAGATTAAAGGCTAAAGCAACGTACCGATAAAGGTGACATAGGTTGGTTCATAACACCAAGAGTACATAATAACTAAGAGTGTGACAAGCGTCACGCTCTTAGTTATCAAGCGAAAAACATCATCTGCACAATAACTGCTGACCCCCCCCCTCACAACTGAGTATGTGCACTTCAAATGTTTTTGCCCGCTATGCCTACGTTCTAAAGCTCGAAAACACAACTATAATAGTCAGTTGGTTCAATGTGCGTCTGTAGCTAGCTTTAGAACGTAGGCATAGCAGGCAAAAATATTTGAAGTGCACATACTCAGTTGTGGGGGGTCAGCTGATAACACGTATATTGTATGGAATGGGAAATATAACGATTGCAATGTAGAAGCAAGACGTTTTGATTTCCTCCGCGATGGAGCATATTCTTGTCGGAGCAACCTTTGCGTTACCCAATGAAAAAAGCTGTCAAGTAATATTTTAATTGCTTTTTATTTAGCAATAACTGTGGGAAGAAGTACAGCCGGGTGGATAAAACAGAAGAACTTAAAAACTATCCCAAAGAAAAAGCTGTGCTTGGACCTCAAAGAAGACCTATTTTATCGTGAATCTTAAAATTTACCATTTAAATCTTAATCGAGCATTTACTAGATCAAAACAAATTCAAAAGTGCTTGAGTTCAGTAGGTGTGAAGTAATGAGTTGATTAAAATGAAACTATTTCTATAAATGCGTACATTGCTTTTGAATAGTATTTGCGGGATTTTGAAAACGCAGAACTTAGCTTACATAAAACTGGAGAGCTACATATCGTCAAGCATGAATCAATCAAATCAATCAGGTCCGTCAAATATATATTCCAACTAAAGCCCGGTTCATACCTATTTTCCGTTTGTCCGTTTGTCCGTTTGTCTGTTTGTCCGAATTTCCGTTTCTCCGTTTGTCCGTTTTGCTGAACTCACAGATCAGTTCATACCTAGCTTTCCGTTTGTCTGTTTGTCCGTTTCCGTTTGTCCGTTTGTCAGTTTGTCTGGTTTGCTTATCTAAACTGATTCATACTTGTTGCTTACGGACAACCGGAAAAGTAGAGCAGTGTTGAAGTCTAAACGGACATCCCTTACGGACAAACGGACAACCGGACAAACGGACAAACGGAAAACTATGAATCAACAACTCAAACGGACAAACGGACAAACGGACAACCGGACAAACGGACAAACGGACAAACGGAAAAACGGAAAAGTATGAATCAGTATGTGATCGGACAAACGGACAAACGGACAAATGGACAACCAGAAACGGACAAACGGACAGAGGTATGAACCGGGCTTAAGGTTTAGTGATGTGGATCGGATCGCATCGGCGGCTAAAATTTCAACCGATCCGATCCAGCAAAATTATTTGTCGATCCGATCCGATCCGATCCGGCTATCTTAAATGATTTCTTCAAAAAGCTAAGTGGAACTAGATTTAAAGTAAGTTTTTGCCATGTAAAACACATCTTACACACTATAGTTTCATTAAAATCTCTTTATCATTCCGAAATTCGTAATTCGAAAGCGTAATTCTACAAAATTATATAGATTAAGCAAAAGAAGTAAAATTACTCAAAACAGTGCTCAGATGATGATCGCAGCCTGCATACCAAAATAAAATTTATCATTACCAATTTAAGATAACACAAATTAAACATTTCAGTTAAAACTACAATTTTGAGAATTAATTTCAATTTGGATTAAAAAAATATTAACTTGATTTACCAGACACCGAAATTGAAGTTGTAATTTTTGGGATCGCCGATTAAACTAACACTTTTTTCTCGGAAACTGAATCTGAAGCTTGGACTGTACCACGAAAACGGACCAAAAACTTTAAAAACATTGCGGAAAGTAAATTTTGAATGATCACAGAGTCTGACTTCGGGTTTTGGAATAAAGCCACAAAGAGAGCAACCATAAAACTTCACTCCAAAATTCCGACAACAGTAAGCAACATCAATCACAGAGAGTTATGCATTAATTCATTAATTAATTACATAGTTTTTCATTACTACTTAGCAGCATAGTAACAGCGGGTCTTGATTCTGCACTTTGATGCCAGATGCATTGCATAAAATTATATGATATGTAAAAGTGCTAAGTTGCTGTAATAAGTTGTTACATACTTACTGAATGCTAAATTTGAGAGACTCAAAACCAAAATCAAGTTTGGTTTGTAGAAGGAAAATATTGTACTAGCAACGTACGCACCAAGCAGTGCAGTGATGGAAGTCAAGTTCAGTCACAAATATGAGGCGGGTACGGTTTAATTTTATGTTATGTTGTGTATCAAGTCGGATCGCCGATCCGACTGACTCAAGCGATCCGATCCGGACCGATCCGATAGGTCTACCGATCAGATCCGATCCGATCCGACCTCCGGATCGCGGATCGGATCGATTTTGCCGATCCGATCCACATCACTACTAAGGTTGGTGTTAGACGTTTTAATCCTTGTTAGCCGCTTAAAGTTAGAATCCAGCTTTCTAGTATTTGAATTTTGTTAACAATTCGGCTTTTTGCTAGTTGTAATATATAAGTGTTTTAGTAATAACTGATCCTTGTACACATAAGCATACAGGCAATATACAGCTAAAATACAACTCTAATAAAGAGTCAACGAGAGAACGGTTTAATGACTTTGTACATTTTATCAGCAATCAGCATTCGGACAGTCCCTCCCTACCGTAGCATTTAATTAACTAAACTTCAGCCACATGAACCCAAACTCGGCGAGTCTGACACATTAAGAATCCTATCAATAGGATTAGAACAATGGCTGAACAGACAACACTGATAATCAACATCACCACTGAGCCAATGTGGAACCTAAGTATGTACTGAATGACGGGTTCTGACTTGGTTACAACGGCAGGAATAGTGTCGTTGTTCACGTCGTCATTATTGTTACGTTCGTTCTTCAAAGTCCAAAGAACATTAGCGGGCGGTCTGATCTGGGTCAATTCCCTGGACGGATCAAAATGAAGATACTCAACGGGAATCGAATCGTCCCCAGAACCAGAATACTCAAAATGAGAAAGTCGCAGGTCTTCGTCGTCATAAAATGTCTGATAGGGAAGTTCGTCCCCTTCTTCGAACAATAGTTCATCGCTATAATAAGAGGGTTCGGAGGCTACGGTTGGAGGTAGCTTATGAAGACTGTAGTTCGGCAACGAATTCGGTTTGGCATCAAATTTGGCCGTCAACAATGTTCGCGTTTGTGCAAAAATTAAATTAATTAGCAATATCAGAGTCCGAAAGCATGATCGCATTAATATCATCGCTGACAGACATAAAAATTGAGCATCCTAAAACACTTTAAACATTGAAGTCAGGAGGACAAATATCCCAAAATTTCTAGATATGGTTATTAGAGCCGCTGTTACAAAAACAAGGCCAAAATATGTGTCTTCAAATTACTGATTACATCACAGGCATTAAAACTAAGCCTTCCTCGCATTTGCAAACTTGCAATCTTGCTTTGATCATGCCGACGGCTTAAAAAATACTTCTAATCGTTAAACGGGCACGATACAAAAACGCGTGTTCTAAACCTTATGCAAGTAGAATATTTTAACAACAACTGCTTAATGACTGCTATAAAGTTCATACCTTTATTAGGTAATGGCTTAAACCGTGGAGATTCCACCTTTTATAATTAAAAGCACTTAATATTAACTTATCAACTATTATTAACTAATATTAACAATCAACTTATATTAACAGTTTGAGGCGTGGAGCTAATTCAACAGCCTCGCGTCCGTGTATTTCGTCACTCAACAAATCCTTCCAAGGGGAGAGAGGGGCAGGGGGCCATTGGCACGACCAATGTTTACATTCAAAGTATTCAAAAATCAATGGAATCTCGTTAACGTCGCTACTCGGTTTTCTATAAATATTGACTTGAAATTAAAAACTTACCATTTGAGATCCATTAAAATACGTTTTAAAATATACGACAAAAAGACCATGTCCTGAGAGGCAAAGCCCTCTGCCCCCAGAGCCTGGAAACTGTTAGTGGACAATGAATACCCCAGGTGAAATTTATGTTGCTTAGCATTGCTGTAGACTTTTAGTTCAGTAAAGCGTGCACGAGGTTTACTATTCAATATACTAATATTAACTATTTGGAAGTTGTTTGGTTCCCTCGCGAAAACTTCTCTTGTTGAACACAGGCCAAGAGTGCATCTATACTCATGTTTTTGAAACCAAAGTTTCTAGGTGCGATCTTCTCCTGAAGCCCACACTTTCTTTAATTTTTTATTTATGCTACTTAATACAGTGCGAAAAAGTATGCCAAGAGGTGAATGTTGCGGTTAGTACACCAACTTGAAAGATGTTTCTTCGAAGTGGTAATTCAACAAATTTGGGCAAAAAATGCAGGAATTGAGACTATCAATACCAAGATGGGATAGTTTTCACAAAAGGGCCATCACAGGAAATGTGGTGAAGCGAGCAGTAGGATGTCATGTTCGTGAGCTAAAGCAAACATTCAGCTACAATGAAGTGGGCTTTAGACAATTATGTCCGAATATTTCCGTTGAAGTGGCCCAATTGTAAAGCAAACAATTCAATTTTAGCCCAAGCATTCCTAAATGAACTCGTCCCTCTTTCCTCAGACTAAATGCTTGAAAGCTGTGAAAACAGGACCCAGAACTGTGAAGAATAAATAGTCCTAATGCGTTGGTGTTGACGAACACAATATTTAACTCACAGCTACAGTTGGCACAGCGTCTGACATTTAGAATCAGTCCTGTAGGTTAAAAGTTAATTTAGAAACTTCATCTATCATAAACGGACACTGAATCTGACAATCAGAGAATAAATGAAATAGTGTTATACCATCAAAAAACCGAACACAGCAGCTCAGCTATTCTGGCCACTACGAGAGTGCGTCAGGTTCAAAAGAGCCAAATCTTATCCCGAAGCTCAATTCCAGAAGTTGGAAACTATTCAGCTGCAGTAACAGATTAAACCTACTTGGTTATATACGCTCATGTTTTAGTTTCAGTTACGAGACCAATACCAGATGTTTCTGAATAATTCAAAACCACTGGGCTCGAAGGTTCTCGACGTAAAATTTAGCATCTCTTCAAGTTCAATTCTGTGAAATGGTGCTGCTCACGTTAAGGCCAGTTCATTCACAGTCAACTTTGGGGCCGTTTCGTTGAAGCAACTTGCTTGCTACAACGAAGTTGTTCGAAAGTTGCTCAATGTGAATATAATGGCAACTGAGAAAAAAATTGCCGCAATCACGTTGTCTCAATCGCACTTGGGATGATTTCTAGCGGCAACTAGCTCGGTGATGGTAATTTCAAATTCTAAAAATAGACGTCCTAGAATTCCCGGATTTGATAGGTTGCTGCTTCAACTAGTCCAGTCATCTGCGCAAGCTGCTGCAAATTGTTTTGTGGGGCAACTGAAGTGGCGCTGCTTTCGTGTGTCACTTTTTTCAACCTAGCACATAGGAAGATTAGCGACACACGAAAGCCCAGGGACTGAAGTTGCGGCATCGAAGTTGCTCCAAAGTTGCCTAATATGAACAGGCCTTAATAACTATAACGTCCTATTTCTTATACAACTTAAGTTTCGCATTTATGAGCATGTTGTATGTATCGGCATGGTACCAATGAACCTTTGGCCATTGGCCACGAATCATACCATGAAAAAGCCTTTTGCATGGCTTTACCTTTCCCTACATTTTAGGTCATTTTTAAAATGCGAATAAACTTAATGATGCAATGAGAAAGAGAAGCAAATAAAACTAAATAAAAACTGAGATCCGGTATAACTATTTATTAACCTGGGATTATTGCGAGTATAGCAATTATGTAGTAGCATTATCTATCTTCTAAGGTGCATTCATCTCACTGTATCACTAGAACTAAATTATAAACAGTTTCTTATTGTAGCTTATACTCCCACCTTCGTATTGCCACAAGCATAGTCAACTTAGACCTTTTTCTTTATATTATGTACTGTAGGCAACTGAAAGAAGAAAGAGTCCAAACATACATAAATAGGGCCTATGTATAACCAGAAAGTGGGTTCCCCCGACGGGTACATTAGAAGATGTAATTTCATTTGGTCTACCGGGCAACAGAGCCAAATTCCCTTCAACACAATTACACGTTTACAATTATCATTTCTATGAGCCCGCTGAGCAAATATATGTTTGGAGTCTCTATGCAGACTGAATACCGAAGCTAGACATCATAATAGACCAATTTAGCCAATGTCTTGGAATGCTGAATCACAGGAAACTGAGAGGGAAACATATAGCATACAAAGTGACCTCAAAGAAAATTTCGGAGCTAACTTGCTACATATCCGTAGTGTAGTTTTCATAAAAAATACCTACAAATTGTAATGGGTATTTTCCAGATTACCCCCCCCCACCATTCAAAGTTCTTAAAACTCGACCAAATGAGCTGAAATTGGGTATAGGTATGTTTTCGACCACGCTGAGTTCAAATATCGCAAAATTTTTCGATTTCGCGAAATTAGATTTTTTTCGATTTCTAAGGGGGGACCAAGGGAAACCGAAAAATGTTTTGTCTTCGATTTTGCTGAAAAGTTGTATATAGGGGTTTTCGGGGTCGTAGAACACGAATCTGATGTCTGTTTTTCGATTCAGCTTTTCGTTAGCTCAGTATAAATACATCTTAAGCTTAAATCTTTAGCTTATACTGGGCTAACTAAAAGCTGAATCGAAAAACGGACTTCAGATTCGTGTTCTACGACCCCGAAAACCCCTATATACAACTTTTCAGCAAAATCGAAGACAAAACATTTTTCGGTTTCCCTTGGTCCCCCCTTAGAAATCGAAAAAAATCTAATTTCGCGAAATCGAAAAATTTTGCGATATTTGAACTCAGCGTGGTCGAAAACATACCTATACCCAATTTCAGCTCATTTGGTCGAGTTTTAAGAACTTTGAATGGTGGGGGGGGGGTAATCTGGAAAAGACCCATTGTAATTGGACGTGCATTTTTAAAACTTCAGATCTCTTTCAGATCCCTCCCCAGCTATAATTTTTGATTTTTTGTTGATCAGCAAATTTAAAACTTCTGAATGGCGACACTCGGCATTGATTTAAGGGGGGGGGCTACGTACGGTTTTGCCCAACTTCTTCAGAGAGACCTATATCTTTTGGCATATGATTAGCTAACATATCAAGGTAAAACAGTCCGTTGTGGGCATTATTATATCTAACACACATCGATTCTGGCACTACGTCAAAGTCGAAACTTTGGTGCGAAAAATAGGTTTCTGAAAAAGCTTTTTTGGACTCAGGTGGATTAACGGTTTGACCAATTCTGAAACTTTTGCCACAAATGTTAGCTGTTATTAGTACTAAATATTAAAGTGTTCCGGCTTTCGAGCGTTCCTTCTTTAGCAATAACAGCTCAAAGTTTGAAATTTGGCAAAATGTTGCGATGTGACCGTGCGCCGTTTTCGATCTAATAAAATTGACAGCCCCTAGCCTACCCCAGTTTTTTACCAATTATTAGGCTATAAATGAGGCAAACTGTGGGTAAGTTTTGAGGGCTTTGGTTTTCTGGTTAGTGTGCTAGCAAATTTCTTGGTAAGAAATAATCCTTTATTTTAGGCCTGAAAAGTAAATATAAAATGTAAAAAGGAAAAAGCTGTGCGCAGTAAAAATGGGGTCAAAAGTTTTTGTCTCCGATTTTGCCGAAAAGGTACTTATTGGGGTTATTTTATCTGGTGAATTTGAATATAAATCCGTTTTTCGATATGACGCTTCCTATGCGCTTACAACTGTCTTAGAGCTTTTTGGAGCGATCGCCATCCATACTTCGAGAAATCAATCTAGCATTTCCAAACATTGAAGCGAGGATTAGTGACCTGGCTTTCTGCACATCTTGGTACACTCACTCACCTGTAATGCGCAAAGTTTCAGCCGATTCTGCCAGAGTAATTTGGAGTAATTGACTCAAATCTTCGAAATGGCACCAAATAACTGCGACACTATCGATAATGTAATCTAGCACTGTGAACGCCGGGATTAACGAAATCACGTCATTTTTGCAAAAGTTAAGACAGATATCTGGAGTATTAATTGGAGCAAAGTTGGATTCATTTCATAAACCACAGCTCATTAGACGTTAGTTAACCTCAACCCGTATAAACCTACGGCATCCAATTTTTCGCACTTTGATTGTATCGGACGGAAAAGAATACAATATTCTAGAGATTATTTTACACGATATCAAAGCACTATATGTCAGAACTATTTCTGGAAAATTTTGGTACCGTACCTTGCACATAGCGATCAGGGCGAGGCGAAGTTTGTGTACGTGTCGTACTGTCGAGCTTTGGACCGACAACACCAACTTCTGATGGCTCCGCTCCACTCCGCAGGACGCTACGCTGTATAGAATTCTTTCAAACTTGAAACTATTTTACACTAAACCTAATACTATTATGTGGCAAAAGACTAGCTAGCTATTCCAACATCGAACTTTTAGTGAAATTCGTAGCCCCCCCCCTTAAATCAGCAATTTCAATTGATGAATTCGAAATTCAAAAATTTTAAACGTTTAAAAAGTAATCCAAAAGTAATTAATCCTGATTTTGCTGAAAAGTTGCAGTTAGGGATTTTCTGTGCGGCTAAGACCTATTTGTATTCGATGAAGTTTATCGTAAGCTGAGTTTGAACTTTAAGCTGAAATGAAGAAAAAATCAATCGAAAAAAGTTTCAGATTTGTCAGCTGTGTTCCAGGAAACTCCCGGTAGTGGTGTTGCCCGACCAATCAAAACAGGCCGGCCGGTATCAATTTTCCCTTTTTTAATGTATTTTGCAAATTTTCAGCATTAAATGATGCATAAGTACAGTTACTCCTGGTTATGTATAACAGATAATATCACGTATTGTCCTTGTTCAGGAGACTGGCCGGCCGGCCGGCCGACTGTTTCCGACCCGGCAGGCCGCCGGCCAGCCGGTTTGACACAGGCCGACCAACACCTGAGTCGAAAATCTTTTGGTTCTGCTTGGTTCGGTACCTAATATCTATGTATGTACCTGTATCTTAGGAACCTAAAATTCGAAGATTTTGGAAGTATTTTATCTTTTAATTTTTCAGCCTTCATAAGCTCTGGTGCTCTCATAAAATATTTCAAAATTGTTGGTCAACAAATCAAAATTTGTTTCGCATTCTCGAAACTTGCATTCCCTCCAGAATTTGTGTTAGAGATTTGACAACTTAATCTGACACGTTTGCTAATTGAGTGCAAATGAAACCGGCCGAACGGTGTAGGGGAAGTTGCCCAAATATGGCCAAATCCGATTTTAGCACAGAAAGATAGGAGAAAAAAGTTTCCTAATATGGACAGCTGGGTTCCTAATATGGACAAGAGGTGCCAAATATGGACACACGCTTTATCATAGCGGCAACATCAAAGCATTTTAGTAAAAACGCTAAAATATGGCATTTTCAAAAACAAAACAGTATTTTGAACATTGTGTTCAACCTCTGAGACTATATTATGCTTCATAAAACTATTTTTAGCTTTAAAATTTGTACAATGACGGCTTACTGCTAATTCAACTGAAATCATCAGTTTTTAAGCAAATTTTTTATGAACAATTACATCAAAGGTTCATTTATCAATTCGCCAAAACTCTTACATTAAGACTTCAAGCAAAAATCAGCCATATCTTACAACTGAAAAACCCGTGTTTTTACATGTAAAATAGGTTAGATTTTACATTGACCATATTTGGGCCCTCACAAAATTTCGGCTGGCCATATTAGGGCACATCGTTGAAAATGGCACCTAAATTAGTTCTCCTGCACAAAAAATTTTACTGGGTCAACTTTAAGTTTTGACATTTTGCAGAAATAATCTACAAACAATTCTCTATAAAATGATATAAAAATGGTTAGTTAAACCTCGACTGCAATTGAGAATCCTTGTCTTGAAAAAGTAACTTTCCGACCGCATAAAGTAACTGGTTCGAAAATCAAAAGTTGACTAAAATTAGAAAACAATTCTTGTTTAATTTAATACTGGACAGTTTTTGCTGAAAATTGGCCACTCCAATAGCAACATGTATATCTCGCCACTGCGAAAGTTTTATTTCAATTCACCTTGATAAAAAACCTACTCACCTATCCAAAGTCAACGTTGGCCATATTCGGCACTTGGCCATATTTGGGCAACTTCCCCTAGTCAGCTGTTAGCCTCCCCCATTTACATACTAAACGGACTAAATTACTAATTAAGCATTTATTATAATTTAAATTTTAATTTTATTGTATCTAACATAAATTTATAGTGGGCATTCCTCAACTTTTCAGAAATGTAGTCAGTAAAATTGTCCGTAAGTTCATAAAATCGTCCGTAAGTGTCCGTAAGTTGCATTTTCTAGTCTTGTTGCTTGCGATCGGCTGTTAGTATAATAATTTTTGACACCTGTAGTGAGGAAGGAACTTACTGCCGCTATGAAGAATAGTGATAAAGAGTATTTTATGAGCTAATATATAGCTATATATAGAAATGGATACCACTCTAACACTGTCACAAATTAAAATTGGAGTTTACAAAAACATCTTAATACTGTGTAGGAAAAATGGTTTTGAAACATGCAGTTGCTACAACTCAAAACTTTGATCACTCCGACAACCCTGTCATTATTCGTTGTTGAAGTTGTAATCAAATTAACTTTCAGCAAATTTACTAAAATGAAATTGTTTACGGTTTGAAGACTAAATTTGTAAAATTGCTTTCGCCTACAGCATCCCGAAATTACAAATGGCTTTCTAGTAGTCTTCTAAATGAATTGTCTTGCGTATGGAAAACTTTGTAAGGCATTTCTGGGTTTCCTGTTGAGTTGCAACAGTGCAGCAGTTAAAACATTTTCCAGTGTTGTGCTAGACTTGGAGATTGAAGACGTTTAAGAAAGCAAGCTGCAAGCATAAGAACGATTGCTAAGCATGATATAAAATTCAGCTATGGTAGCTTTTGGTTAGCACTTCTGACTGCAGGGGCCAATTGCATAAAAATCTACTAGTTGCGGAATCCGCAACTAGTGGATGCTGGTTTGCGGATTCCGCATTGATGGTGTTGCATAAACGTCTAGTGCGGAACTCGCAACTAGCAATGCTAGTGCGAGTCCAGCGACCTACTAGTTACTACCTGCTACTGGCACTCGCAGCTATTTGAGTTGCATAAAATCTACTGGTTGCACGCTAGCAATCTACTAGTGCTAGTAAAATCGTCTAGTCAAATTTCACTAGACGATTGCCAGTAAACATTTAATAAATTTTAGATATTCCAATAATTTTCGATGAAATTTTCGGAGTACGTTAAATTATCTATTTGCAACCGACTGTGAAAAAATTTTTTTAATTTGGTTGCGATTTGAACTCGCTGTGATTTTTTGAAGATTTATGATTAATCCACCGCGTTTCATCACTCGCAATGCTAGTAGTCGCACTAGTATTGCGAGTTCGTCAAGCCTAGCAACTTGCTTAGCTAATTTCGTCTAGTCGCTAGAAAAGTCTTATGCAACACTTGACATCCGCACTAGTAGATCCGCAGATTTTTACGCAATTGGCCCCAGATGTGAATTTCCATGGTTCCAGCCAGTCTGACAGGCCAACCCAACCGTTTGATATTTGTAGTGAATTTGGTGAAGACTATTAAAGTTCTTTAAAGAAAAATTCCAATTTAAAACGTCAAAGGTCCACCAAAGATTAACTTTAACTATGGGCAACTTTAGCTGAGACTGAGAGGTACACTGAAACACTACAGCCAGGTGAACGCGAGATGCCAAAGCAACTCTTATATCCGTCAAACCAAGCAGCCTGGTTTAGTGCACGGCCGATCCGGGATGGTCCACTTTATTGGGATCGTAAATGCTTCACGAGTCTTACGGTATCAAGTCGGTTCGAATCCCGGGTTTCTCTTCGCTCTGCGCTCGAGAAACTAACAGATGTAAAGTCCACAAAACGCTCGAGAAACCAACAGGTCTAGTCCACAAGTCCACCAACACTCACTTTAGACCGGAAGCCCACGAGTACTCAATTTCAGTCAGTAGGTCCACCCGTACTCAACTCCTACCTAGTAAAGTTAAAGCTGTCCTAGCTAACTAGTCAGCTTGAGCCTAGAGAGATCAGATACAAAAGCTACTAGTTTAGTGAACAAGAGAATATACGCAGACGAGGAAATTTAGATTTAGAAATACAGACAGGTAGAGTTTATAAGGAAAGGCAAAAAGAGATACGAATAATCAATTGCAAGTGATAAAGATAAAAACACAAATATAACAGTAGAAAACAGTCAAGACAAATTCAAAGCCAGACAAATAAATAAGCAAAAAAATTCACACTCACAGCTTATTTGGGCTCGTACCTTTACCAGAATGAGATTAATTTAAGTTATGTTATATGATCAAATCTGATCCATAATCAGCAGTCTTTCATAATCCCAAATTTACTAGTAAGTTACGTTAAGTTTAAGTTAACCTGAAACCTACAAAGTTTCGAATGAATTAATGTATCGCAGAATTCGGTGCAGTTTCTAGTCTATCTAATCACTATATTCTGTATACCGAACCTAACATTCGAGGGGATCTGCTTATATGCGAACTGTTCTATGCTGTTCAAAGTTATAAAACAGTCAATATCGCACAGATTTCCACCCTTCCCGGGTTCTAGATATTAAAGTCTGACACAAAAATATGTGTACAAAACCTGTAAGGCCTCCAGTGAACTCAATATAGGTCGTAACCCCATAAAACCATATATTTTCGGAATCCTTGCAGCGAGATGAACATTTTTATAAAATTTAAAATTTTTTAAAATTTCAAAATTTTTAAAATATCAGTTTTTTCAAAATTTTTTCGGACCGTTCAAAAGTTCATTCAGCTCATTCCTTCAGAAAATTTTCCCGGGTCGTAGACGCATCGACTGACACAAGAACAAAAAAAATCGGTTGAGGAAATAAAGCATTTTATTCCAAAATTTCGTTTTTCTATTTTCGATGTTTGCCGCTTTTTGACCAGTTTATTACTCGCGACTCGCTCAACGGAAAATTTTTTCAATTACATTTTCAGGACCGCCTAGGCGTCCGCTTTGACCTGATATATGTCGCATTTTAAATTTTGAAAGTAGATTTTTTTGAAAAATACCACTTTTTGACCAAAAATTTCAGCAAAGCAGATTTAGCAAAAGTGAATGAAAATAACATAATCATAAAATTCAAGCTGAGCTGAATCCAACGATGTAAAGCATTTGTTGCTACGACTTATATTGCGCCAGCAATGAATTTTTAAACAATATCCCTTATTTCAACTGGTTTTTGGCTCTCTTTGATGTTGCCGCTGTGATTGACTGAAGCAGTGTAAACTAGCAAAACTAGCTGAAATAAGGGATATTGTTTAAAAATTCATTGCTGGCGCAATATAAGTCGTAGCAAGAAAAGCTTTATATCGTTGGATGCAGATCAGCTTGAATTTTATGATTATGTTATTTTTATTCACTTTTGCTAAATCTGCTTTGCCGAAATTTTTGGTCAAAAAGTGGTATTTTTCAAAAAAATCGACTTTCAAAATTTGAAATACCACATACATCAGGTCAAAGCGGACGCCTAGGCGGTCCTAAAAATGTAATCGAAAAAATTTTCGGTTGAGCGAGTCGCGAGTAATAACCAGTCAAACTTGCAAAAAGCGGCAAACATTAAAGGAAATGGAAAAACGAAATTTTGGAATAAAATGCTTATTTCTCAACCGATTTTTTTCGTTCTTGTGTCAATCGATGCGTCTTCGGACGGGAAAATGATTCTGAAGGAATGAGCTGGATAGCTTGAACGGTCCGAAAAAATTCCCCGAAAAACCGATATTTTAAAATTTTTGAAATTTTAAAAAATTTTAAGTTTTATAAAAATGTTCATCTCGCTGCAAGGATTCCGAAAATATATGGTTTTATGGAGTTACGACGTATATTGAGTTCACTGGAGGCCTTACAAATTTTGTACACACATTTTTGTGTCAGACTTTAGTTCCAACTGCCCAGACAGCCAGAAGCTAATATCCTACTTCCTGCCTAAGGAAGCGGCCGAAGGCTGAGACACAGTTTTTAAAGGCTAGACGGTCTTTTAGACTACCCCAGAAATTGCAGTACAAAATAGTTTTGTACCCTCAAAGGCACGATTTACAAAAGACTAGCATAGCATAAATTCAATAGCATAAAAAGAGTTAGATAATGTCAGAAAAGATCGTCTTCGGAATGGTCCCAACTCCGAGCCCACAATCCTGAATTTTGGCAGCCTTGAAACAGGCTCTTAGGGCCGAGAGGCGGCTGAAGTTTGAGAACAAGCAGCAGCAGTCGGGAGCCAGCCTCAAGCAGGGGAGATAGCAGTGCACGGCAAGAATCCAAGTCAGCTGAGTCATTTGGGTGTCGCACAAATCACCCGAAACAAGTTGTGAGCTGGCTAAGGGTGTCGGACAAGTCACCCTGAATGATGGCAGGTATTCTGCACTTTATCCAGCCCTGGCAGACTGTTTTCCCAGGTAAAGTCTAAGAAAGTTCCACTATTTCAAAGCTCCTTTACGATACAGGAGGAAGATCCTGAGAGATAAGGAGAGGGAGAGAGAGAGCAGGAATCGGCTTCAAGTCCTGGATGATCAGGAGAGCAGGGAATGGATCCATTGAATTGATCAGAGCAGCAAGGGCCAGGGGGTACGGCTGAGTTCCTCACACCGACAAATCACAGGGCTCCGAGATCAATTCCAGGCAAGGGTCTAAGAAATAATGCAGATTTCAGTTCATGAATTAAGTATAGCCCATACTTATAGCAACTAAATATGTTTTGATGGTGGAATATGATTATTCACTATAATAGTTCAACTATAATAATTCAAAATTAAATTTAAATGTATAAGGAATGAAAATTTTTGAAAAAATAGAAATTTTGTAGGATTAATTAAAGCCATTGGTTTATTCAATTGTTTATTTCGCATTTGCTAAACCTTAATCAAGAAAAATTCTTTAATAAATGCCAACTGTAATCTTTCTTAGGCTTCTAATATTTTTATGATTTTATTTCTAAGTAAAAGTTAAAGCATAAATTCAAGCATGGAAACTTTATCTCCGAGCCCAAACCGTTAAGCAGAAAAAGGTACAAGGTCAAATTTATATAAATTTATTTAAATATAATCATATAAAGCAATCAATGCTTTCGATAAAGGCTGATAAAGAATCAAGTTCAATTAAATCAGTGCTAACTTTTAATCTTAATAGATTTCTGATATCTTATGTTTTATTTCTACCTGCTAAGTAAGAAAAAACATAACATAATGGAATTTTGGAAATTTTAGTCTCAGAGATCAACCACTGGTCAATGTAGAAATGTTTCCTTAGAGAAAATTTGCAACAAAATTCAAGTTAACATGGAAAATTTAGATTCAATTAAATGAAATTTCAATTTGTCAACTAAAAACTTATTTCATTTTTCTAATTCAATCACATTTCTAAAATAAACTTGAAAATAAATTTTAATTAAGTTGATTTTATACCTTTATCCTACTTAAAGACGAGCTCGGAGATATCTCCAATATTTTATTTATTTTTACTTGGAAATGAAATCATAAAATATTAGAAGCCTAAGAAAGATTAGAAGTTATCATTTATTTAAGAAGTTTTTCTTTATTAAGGTTTATCAAATACAAAATAAGCAATTAATGCAATAATAATTATTAATGATTTTTCAAGAAATTTTTTATATTTAGATTTAATTTTGAATCACAGTTGTAAATAGGATTATATAGGATTATTTCTCAAAACTATTATATACGATGAGTAAATATTTTGACAGATTATGCTAAATCATATTCCATCTTCAAAGCATAATAAGTTGCTTCAATTATGAGCCATACTACTGAAATCTGCATTATTTCCTGCATTGGTGTAAAATCTTCCCCCGGAAAATTCACACCGGTGCAATTTTTCGGGGGGAAATCCACACCGGTGTAGTTTTTCCGGGGGGAAATTCGCAAGGGAGAAATCACACCGTGAAACTAACAACTGCTGATGCTACTTATCTTTGGTCAATTTCCCGGTCATATCCAACCCTTCCATCCATTTCCCGCCAATGTTCAACCCGGCGACATAAAAAAAGGACAGTATTTTCTTTTCTTAAAAAAGCAGACACATGATTCGACCGTTCAAGTCCTCGGAATCAACCAGATTTCCACTGATGCGTGTGCCCGGCAAAGAATTTAGCCAATCGCTTACGAGAAAGGAGAAACTTTGAAGGAGCTAAACCAGAGAGGAATCTAAAAGGAAGAGTAACTTGACGAACGGAAACCATTTTAACATTGAAGAAGTCGCTCGACTGCCTACGTTGGCCATGCCCACGAAAAGAAGCTTGCTGCGATGATGGCGATGTGCTGCTTTCATCAGTTTTAGTATTAAAACACTCATATTTATTATGTGCGGGTTTTCGACATTGGGACCTAAAATTCTCTGCATCCGCGGTGCTGCCCATCCTAGAGAAGAAAATCTAGCTCTCGATCGGAAACTTGATTAAAGTTTCCTCTTTGAGTTTTGTAGATAGCCCGTTCTAGACGATCCAATAGTTTTTGCAAAAAAGCATTGTCATCGGAAGAGCTACCTACTGTCCCCACGCACTTTTAGTTACCTCCGCTTTAGTATTCCCCGTTTTGGGCGCAGAATCCCCCATTTCACTGCTGCTGCTACTACTAATACTACTACTGCTACTACTATTATTATTAGTATCAATCCTTGGCGACGTCGAGTCTCGAAGCATCATAGAAACCAAGTTTGATTCTAGTTCACTTCCAAAAGCAGTCTTCCCAAACGCTGCCTGGAATACTTGACGTTCCTTATATATTTTCTCAGCCATTTGAACCGTTGCTTCATAGGTAGCAGCTTTCTTAGCATTGTCGCACACATGACCATAATTGATTGAAGTTGATAAATTTTGTGATTTAGGGGTCACTGTGTCCAGTAATCCTAAATTCACGTCGCACTGCAGGGAAATAGCTGAATCCGGTTTCAAACTGGTAAACGGGTTGTTTTCTACCTTTTAGGTACTCGAGGGATAGTGATTTGTTGCTGAAGCTGTATAAAACTTATTTTGACTAAAATTGGAATATAGTTCAGAAGTCTGGTCGCCTTACACTTTAAAGGATATAGATATAATAGAACAAGTGCAAATGCGATTTACAAAAAGACTTCCTGCATGTAAGTAACTTTCACATTTTGAACGACTAATGTTTTAAAAATTACCTTCTCTTGAGGAGCGTAGAATAAAAGGATCTAGTAATGACATATAAAATATTACATGGTTTAGTTGAACTATATGTAACAAAGTTTTTTGACTTTTGTAAATATGAGCCGACAAGAGGGTATCCGTTGAAACTATCAGTTAAAAGAAGTTGGGTAGATATTCGAAGATATTTTTTGTTAATCGTGTTGTTCCTATTTGGAATTCTCTGGATACATCTGTGGTGTCAGCTGAATCTATAGAAGTATTCAAAAACCGTCTTGCTAATGTTTCAACGTGTATACTACACCTGGCACTCCCATTGAATGAGCCAAAACCGATTGAGCCAAACTTGTTAGTTAGTAGTGTGATTGAGCCAATCATTATTAGGATTGAGCCGCTTCTTGTTAATTAGTAATACGTAATACGAATTTTATTGTGGGCGAGCCAAATGTATCTTATCACTCCCTTGATTGAGCCATGATCCGACAATTTGTACACAAATTAAATATATTGCCTAGTGATTGAGCCACCAATTTATTTGCCGTTGTTTGTGTCCCTTCGTTAATAATTTAACTCTGAAATTTCAAAATTGCTGGTTAAAGGTTATGGTAAAGGTTAGCTAACCTAAGGTTTATGAAGTGTCTGTTATAAATCTGAATTAATTTGGTGAGCATCATTCAGGATATTCAGCTTCAGCAAGCAAGCCAATTTAAATGACTTTATGTTTTCATATTTTCCGTTTTCCGAGCGATTATGCACACAAAACGACATGGCTGGATCGACATAGCTGTAACGGAGATTTGTTGTGGGGGGGGCGACTCCAACCAATTCGGCTCCTCCCTTAACATTTTTGAGGGGAGGTTGTAACCGGAATTTGGGGTGGAGGGACCCTCCCCCTAAATTGGGCGGGCTTTTTCAGACCCCCTCCACGACCCCCAAACCTCCGCCAACGGATTTCCATTTCTACTCCATAGATCACATTTTCAGCCATTTCTATACTGAAAAGCATAAACCATGATGTAATTTTAACATAGACAGTGGCTTTAAACTCGTAAACTTCAATGCCAGCTTGTTTTTACGTAAAAAATAAGGTCACTGGAGTCCGTAAGGACTTCAAGCCGAAAATTTGAACTTCTTGAAGATTTTGGGAAAAATTACCCTAAAAATACGCTACTTTTTGCCAATTTTTGTTCCTTCTGGCGACTACTCTTGCTAGTTCAGGGACGTCTCTCTCAAAAATTTCTGCAACGGGGGAGTCTGTGTGAAAAACTGGCTGGGATCTACCCCTTTACATGCTGCACGCTCACCTTTGGTTGGGGGATCCAATCACCCCTTCTCATTACGTCTATGGTCAGAGTCCGTCCGCCAGATGTATATATTGGCCTTAAGATTTTGATATTATAAACTGATTTGCTTATTACGATATTAATGGAGGAGACTGTGGTTTGCAATCTGGAAAAGGATTGACGTTGCTTATTTTCAATCCTTTTCCAGATCAGAACTCAGTTCCTCATTTCAAGCCTGGATATTTATATAACTACGGAAAATCCTAGTGCACAGGTGCATACTGGAGTTGCCTCTCCGTCGTAGAATTCCGTTGGGTAAGTGTTTCTTAAATTTTGTTTGAATGTTTATTTGATGCGAAGATTTATTTTGCGAAGATTAAACACTAATCCGTCACTACACCAAAAAGAATAACTGTGGTATAGCTATGTTTGCTCTAGGTTTTTAATAAGTATTTAATAAGACTGTAGCATTTTTGTTCTGACTGGAGGCAGAACTATTTACACGGAAAATGGATATGATTATCACTATTAAGGGCCTTTTCAACTCTGACTTAAGGTGGTGATTCCTTTTGGGCACATATTATTGGTTGACGGAACAAATCTATAGATTCAGCTGACACCACAGATGTATCCAGAAAATTCCAAATAGGAACAACACGATTAACAAACAATATTTTCGAATATCTACCCTACTTCTTTTAAGGTGGTGATTCCCTTTGGTCACATAAAGTTTGCACCATAATTACTCGTTCATTACTTGGAGTTAAGAAGCCATTTTTATATCAAAATGTAGCTTGACATTTTTTCTTTTTAATACATCCACGGAACTAATGTTGCTTTTGTAAAATATTTTTAATACATTTTAGAAGAAGCATAATTTTCCAGAATTTTTGCAGACTCAAGTAAATTTTTTCGCGAGACATTGGTTATATCATTCGATACCTCCATCAAATAGCTGGGGACGATTTTTTATTTATTGTGAAATGGCTCTTCGTTATAGAGAAATAAGCTGAAATGTGTTGGTGACCTGCATTTTGCCTACTTTTTCCAAATTTGTCAAGCGACTACTATAGCTAGAAAGCAGCAATCGGGGCAACTAAAAAATCGTCCCTGGGTATATTGGTGCAGAACACATTTGCTCAGTAGCAGCCCTCCATCTTGCATGGTGAATGCTCCACAATCTTTGAAAAAAAATTGGTCATATTTTTGCAAAAACTACATTTTTTATGATAGCAGCCTACAGATAGCAGTTGGAAGACGATCATGTGTCGGATAATTTGTCCCTGTGAGACCTTCAGATCGACGCCCTTAGTTTAATTTTACGGCTTGCGTAGTTCAAGAAATGTTGGATTATTTGATTTCTGCAAAAATGCCAAGTTTTCGACGCCAAAACACGAAAATCGGCTATATCTCACGGTAGAGAAAAGCTAGAATCTTGCTTTAAAAAGCAAAAATGTGAAGCTCAATGAGATCTTTCGAATGAATATAGTCATAACTGCATAGCAGCTGCCAAACGTTCAGAAATTGGGAAAAACCACTCTGACCGAAAATCTCGAATTTTTGAATCGGAATTGCGCGGACGGTGTTAGAACGCTAAAAGAACTTATTTCGGAAAGTTTCAAATTTCATCTTGATTTACGCCGCCAAATAACAATATGTGCCCAAAAGGAATCACCACCTTAACTGATAGTTTCCACGGATACCCTCTTGTCGGCTCATATTTACAAAAGTCAAAAAACTTTGTTACATATAGTTCAAGTAAACCATGTAATATTTTATATGTCATTACTAGATCCTTTTATTCTACGCTCCTCAAGAGAAGGTAATTTTTAAAACATTAGTCGTTCAAAATGTGAAAGTTACTTACATGCAGGAAGTCTTTTTGTAAATCGCCTTTGCACCTGTTCTATTATATCTATATCCTTTAAGGTGGTGATTCCTTTTGGGCACATATTGTTGGTTGACGGCACAAACCAAGATGGAATTTGATCAAACTTTCCAAAATAAGTTCATTTGGTGTTGTAACACCCTCCGCGCAATCCCGCTTCAAAATGTCGAGATTTCCTTTCAGGACGGTTTTCTCCAATTTCTGACAGCCGAGCAGCAACTGCATAGCTGTGACTATACTCATTTGAAAGATCTCGTTGAGCTCTACATTTTTGCTTTTGAAAGCAACTTTCTAGCTCTTCTCTAGCGTGAGATATAGCCGATTTTCTTATTTTGGTGTTGAAAACTTGTAATTTTTGCAGAAATCAAATAATCCACGATTTCTTGAGCTATGCAAGCCGTAAAATTAAAGTAAGGGTATCGATTTGAAGGCCTCGTCGAGGCCGATTATCCGAGGCATGATGATCTTCCAACTCTTATCCTGTGAGCTGCCATCATAAAAAATGTAGTTTTTGCAAAAACATGACCAAAATTTTTCCAGCGATTTTGGAGCATTTACTATATAAGCTAGAGGGTTGCCACTTACTAGACATGTTTTACACAAAAATACCCAGGAACCCTTTTTTAGTTGCCCCGATCGCTGCTTTTCAGCTAAAAGTGGCCGCTTACTACAGTTGCGAAAAGTAGGCCAAATTCAGGTTGCGCAAATATTTTTAGCTTATTTCTTCATAACGAAAAGTGATTTCAGGTGATAATTAAAAAACGGTCTCAACTATTTGATAGAATCGAATGATGTAGTCGATGCCTCACGAAAAAATTTACTTTAGTCTGGAAAATCTGGAAAAATTAAAGAACTTCGAAAATCCAGGAAAATAGTTTCCAAAGACTGAAGTTAATTTCATTGCATTCATTAGAAAGAGAAAATGTTAAGCTCCATTCTGATATAAAAATGGCTTCTTAACTCCAAGTAATGAATGAGTAATAGTGGTGCAAACTTTATGTGACCAAAGGGAATCACCACCTTAAAGTGTAAGGCGACCAGACTTCTGAACTATATTCCAATTTTAGTCAAAATAAGTTTTATACAGCTTCAGCAACAGATCACTATCCCTCCAGTAAAAGGTAGAAAACAACCCGCTTAGCAGTTTGAAAGAACCGGATTCAGCTATTTCCCTGCAGTGCGACGGAATTTAGAATTACTGGACACAGTGACCCCTAAATCACGAAATTTATCAACTTCAGTCAATTATGATCATGTGTGCGACAATGCTAAGAAAGCTGCTACCTATGAAGCAACGGTTCAAATGGCTGAGAAAATATATAAGGAACATCAAGTATTCCAGGCAGCGTTTGGAAAGACTGCTTTTGGAAGTGAACTAGAATCAAACATGGTTTCTATGATGTTTCGAGACTCGGCGTCGCCAAGGATTGATACTAATAATAGTAGTAGCAGTAGTAGTATTAGTAGTAGCAGCAGCAGTGAAATGGGGGATTCTGCGCCCAAAACGGGGAATACTAGTTGCAGTAGTTACAAACCATTTTGCACTCTTAGGTGACAAACAATATTAAAGTTAAATACAGACAATTCACGGCGGAGGAATCTTGCCCTTTTTGGTCACTACTTGTTGGTCATTTCCGTAGAGCGTGCCCATCACAGGAGCCTACCAAATCAGCTCATATCAGAATGGTTGAAGAACACAAAGAAGAACACGAAACAGATACAATCATAATTTAAGTTTAAGGCAACTAATTTTTAATTGTTTTAACTGTTATTGTAACATGCTTCAAATAAGGAGGGGGGAAATGTTGTATATGAGATTCCATCCGTTATTGTAATTATTCTGCAAAAGAATGATGTGTAGTCACCATATGATATGCAGTATAAAGCGGCATGGTTTCAGTTACAGTTAGCAAGGGTAGTTACAACATTATTGCTAGTGTAACAATGTATGCTATGTAGAATAGAGCTAGTATCTGGCTTTTTATCGTGAAGTCAGTAAAATTGTTATGTAGTGTGTTAAGGGACTAAGGTTGTCTGGTTTGTGTATATAGTTTCCCTGGAACTTTGGGTCTCGGGGGAAGGGGGGGGGGGGTAAATCTTGGCCGACCTCTGAAATGTGATGGGGGGTACCCCCCCCCAACCCCACACCCAGAAGTCGGACCTCAGAAATTTCGAAAAATGGCCAAAAAATGCAAAATTTTCTGTAATTTAGCCCTTTTTTCATCAAAATAATGCTTGTTCTTAACGTTTTTGGCGTTTTTGCACCGTTTTATAGCGATTTTAGGCCAAAATTTTAGACAACTTTTTCAAAAAATCATTTTTCGACCAAATTTACCTAACTTTTTAGGTCCAAAAATCGGGGGGGGGGTAGCCAAAAGTGGGGGGAGGGAAAGTCGAAAATTCTGGGGGGGGGTTAAGTTGGTCGAAAATTTGGGGGGATACCCCCCCTCCGGGGAACCTATGGTTGTGTAGGTACGTAGCCAGCCCCCCAGCCATTTTCTCAATCCCCCATCAATCAATATATAATGAACACTTCAAGCCAAAAATTTGGACACCTTTGAAAAATTTAGCAAAATTTATCCTAAATATATATATACGTATCCGGGGCTATCCCACCCAACCCCCCCCCCACCTTACACCTATGACCATAGGTGTAACGGAGATTTGGGTGGGGGCTGCTCCCCCCCCCCCAACCCCACACCCCCGAAACCCCCCAACCCCTCCCCCCAAAAAATTTTTTTCATTTTTTGGGGGGAGGGGGTTGAAATCCGGGGGGGGGGGGGCTCCCCGCCCCAAATCTCAGACCCACTATGGTCATAGGTAAGGTAGTAGATAGTAGCTAGCTGTGGTGTTCGTGTATTGATTGATTGAAAATTAACTGGAAGACTGGCCTCCTGCTGTCCTCGTCCCAGAGGGTATCCCAAATCCCAAAGTACTGCAACTACCCCCACCATTTTGGACTAAAGTTAGGCAAGATTGGATCGAAAAAGCGATTTTTGAAAAGTTGATACAGAATTTGGCCCTGCACGTCACTTTATACTTGTGCAAAAGATAGGGTAAGCATTGATTCTGAAAAGGGGCTAAGAATTACAGGGATTTGCAGTCACTGGCCATTTCGGGAGGACTCTTGAGTGGGGTGGGGGAACCGCCCCCATCAGCAGGGTCGGCAGGGTTGCCCCCCTTCCCCGAGACCCAAAGTTCCAGGGGAAACTATATACACAAACCAGACAACCTTGAGTCCCTTAACACACTACATAACAATTTTACTGACTTCACGATAAGCTGGGCATCCACCAACTCTGTTCTGCATGACATGGAATTTGTTGCACTAGCAGTAATATCTGAGCCATACCGCTGCCACTGCATATCATATGGTGACTACCCGCATCCTAGCTTTGCACAAGTAGCAGCTGGAATCTCATACTGTACAATTTCCCACTGCATCTTACAATAACGTGGAAACAGTTAAAGAATAGTTACCTTAAGCACTACAAATATGATTGTGTCTGTTTCGTGTTCTTCAACATTGATTTATTGACGTCATTTGTGGAGCTCAATGATAGCACTGCCTCTGCAAATGACCAACATGGTGATAAGACAGGGATACTTCACAAGTATCTGTTTGTGGGAAGTGCAAAAATGGTTTTGTACAGTACACAGCTGTAGTACCACTGGCAAGTACTTTCCTTGCTGCTGCTGCCTGCCACTATATATCCAGGTATCAATCCTTGGCTTTTCAAGTACTCAATAAAACAAAACTATGTTTGATTAGTTCTCAAAAAAGCAGTCTTCCCAGGCTGCCCTTGGAAATACACTGATGTTCTTATATGATTTTCTCAGCCATTTGAGCTAGGTAGCAGCCTCTTAGCCATTGTCACACACATGATCATGAGTTGACAGAATTGCTCGTGGTGGGGTCACTGTGATCCGGTAATTCCAAATTCACTTTTCCCTCCGAAGAAAACTGAAAAGCAGATCCAGGACATTTCAAACTACTTGAGTATTTCTACACGCAGAGGATAGTGATCTGTGCTTTAATATGTATTTTATTTCATGGAGAACCAATGGGTTCAGAAACAAGGTGGTGATTCCCTTTGGTCACATAAAGTTTACCACTATTACTCATTCATTACTTGGAGTTAAGAAGCCATTTTTATATCAGAATGGAGCTTAACATTTTCTCTTTCTAATGAATGCAAATGAAATTAACTTCCAGTCTTTGGAAACTATTTTCCTGGATTTTCGAAGTTCTTTAATTTTCCAGATTTTTTCACAGACTAAAGTAAATTTTTTCGTGAGGCATCGGATAAATTGTTCAAGTTACTTACTATCAAATAGCTGGGGACCGTTTTTTAATTATCATGAAATCACTCTTCGTTATGAAGAAATAAGCTAAAATATTTGCGCAATTTTTCCTGAATTTGGCCTACTTTTCGCAGCTGTAGTAAGCGGCCACTTTAGCTTGAAAGCAGCGATCGGAGCAACTAAAAAAGGGTCCATGGAGTATTTTTGTGTAAAACATGTCTAGTAAGGAGTGGCAACCCTCTAGCTTATATAGTAAATGCTCCAAAATCGCTGGGAAAATTTTGGTCATGTTTTTTGCAAAATAGACATTTTTTATGATGGCAGCTCACAGGATGAGAGTTGGAAGATCATCATGCCTCGGATAATCGGCCTCGACGAGGCCTTCAAATCGATACCCTTACTTTAATTTTACGGCTTGCATAGCTCAAGAAATCGTGGATTATTTGATTTCTGCAAAAATTACAAGTTTTCCTCGCGCAAAATAAGAAAATCGGCTATATCTCACGCTAGAGAGAAGAGCTAGAAAGTTAGCTTCAAAAGCAAAAATGTAGAGCTCAACGCGAGATCTTTCAAATGAGTATAGTCGCAACTGTAGCTGCAGTTGCTGCTCGGCAAATCGAAATTGGAGAAAACCGTCCTGAAAGTCTCGACATTTTGGAGCGGGTTAGCGCGGAGGGTGTTACAGTACCAAATGAACTTTATTTTGGAAAGTTTGGAGAGCATCTTGATTCGATCGCCAACAATATGTGCCCAAAAAGGAATCACCACCTTAAAGGATATAGATATATTAGAACAGGTGCAAGGCGATCCCCAACTTCCCCACGGCATATGGCTATTTCTTTTGAACAGCTTTGGAAACTAATGTTAAAAATTTACCTTCTCTTGAGCAGCCGACAAAAGGATCTCAACATAAAAGGCCATGGACTGCAAAGCGAACATATAGTGAAGATTTTTTTGAAGCTTTGTAAATATGGTCATGAAGATTGTCATCAGAAACATCTCAGTTAGTGGTGATTCCACGAACGAAAATGTGTTATTTGCAGCTGTGAAAATTTTTGATAGCTTTTCGAAACAAGTTCTTTTAACGTTCTTGTCCATTGGTCGTCGAGGCAGGATATTGACCATGGTCTTCGAAGGTCATTGAGGCTTCACATTTTGCTTTTTTAAGCTTCTTTTGCAATCAATGAGGATGCAATACATACTGCTGTTTTGGCGTCGAAAACTTGGCATTCCCCGAAATCAGACTCAGTGGCATTTCTTGAACTACAAACAAGAAACGTCGATCTGAAAGCAGGTCTGAGAATCCATCCGACACATCACCAAAAATTTTTTTTTCAAAAAAATTATTGAAATTCACCATGCAAACGGGAAAACTGCAACAAATGACAATTGCGCCTGGAATATACCCAGGGACGATTTTTTAGTTGCCCCGATTGCTTATAGTCTCATGACTGAAAATTTGAAAAGTAGACCCAAAGTACAATACCAACATTTCACATTGTTCTATAACAGAAAATTTTCACAATAAGCAAAAAATCGATCTACATTTTCAGGTATCAGTGATTGCCAACCAACAAAATTTTTAATCTGCCAAAAAAATTCTGGAAAATATGTGAAATATTTCTAGAATGTATTAAAGTATTTACAAAGAAACGGCGATTAGTTCCGTGAATATGACCAAAAAAGAGAAAAAATGATCGAAACATTTTGGTATAAAAATGGCTTCTTCAATTAATGGTGAGTAATGGTGCAAGTAGACCAAAGGAATTGCAGCAAGAAGCCGGGGTAGTATTCATATTGTTGTTAGTCGTGTTGTTCCCTCTGTTTGAGCCTCGCAGACCTCGTGGTCAGCTAATTGGGTTGTTCCGTCAACCAATATGTGCCCAAAAAGTCACCACAAGTGCCGGAGTTCCCGAAGAGCCCTTGTAGTGATAATCATATATCCGACACCCGACCGTAAATGCCTCCGAGCTCGGAAATTTGCAAAAATGCCCCGATGTGACCAAATTATATTAAAAAACCTAGAACGAAAACCTACAGTTATTGTTTTGAACGTTGAAGTGACAGATTAGTGTTTAATCTTCGCGAAATAAATGGCTAAAAAAATCAGAAATTTTAGGAAAATTTTGAATTTGCCGATTTTGGAGGTGCTCCGAGCCTTTTTGTGCTAGGTACCGAGACCCGGATACAAAATATCGAACTGAAATTGTGAACTGAGTTCTGATCTGGAAAAGGATTGAAAATAGCGGCTACGTCAATCACTTTTCAGACCCACTCCATTATATCGTAATGGCAAAATCAGTTTATAATATCAAAATCTTAAAGACGGCAAATTTTTTTGGAAGTTCTGACCATAGGTTTGTAATGAAAATTGATCCCCAACCAAAGTTGACGTGGCACTTCAAAGTAGATCCCAATATTTTTCACACGGAACTCCCCCGTTACGAAATTTTTGAAATCTGAGCAGCGGAAATTCAAAATTGTAAGTAGCCTGTTTTGGGGTAATTTTTCCCAAAATCTTCAAAATTCAAATTTTCGGCGGGAAATTCCTTACGGACCTTCCAGTGACCTTATTTTTTACGTAAAGCTGGCATTGAAGTTTACGAGTTTAAAGCCACTGTCTATGTTAAAATTACATCATGGTTTATGCTTTTTCAGTAAATGACAACATGGGTAAATGGAAATCCGTGAGAAGTTTTCGTGGAGGGGTGCAGAAAGAGCGTTCGTTTACAACCTCTTCCTGTAAGCGGACGAGGTCTTCCCCATTTGTCTTTCCGTTGCAGCTATGTCGATCCGGCGATTGCGTAACCTAAGTGTATTTTGTGCATACTCCTTTAGAAATGGTGAGAGAAACGCACAAAGTCATTTAGAATTGGCTTGCTGTATTTGAAATACACCAAATTGAACCAGTTGCAACCGAACAAAAGCAAACTTAAGTTGTAACTTTACATAACTGGCATGCAATTACAGGCTTCAAGGTTAGAATTATTAACGAAAGGGATTTATAAACAACGACACAAATAGAATTGAATAGAATCTACAGAATATATTCTAAAATTTATGCTTTAAATTGTCGAGACCATATTGAGCAAGTCATTCAAAATTCATTGGCCACATTATCTAAATAAAGTTTAAGCATTACAGTACTGTAGCTGGGCGAAAACTCAATCTACCCAATATGTTGGCTCAATCACACTACTAACTGGCAAGTTTGTGTCGAGTTTTGGTGCACTAAAATTTCAGTGGGGAATTGCCGAAATTCCACGTTGAAAAATTTCCGGTTTTGGAAAAATTGCTACTCTCAGCTGGCACTTTTGGAATTGCCGGAAATTCCAGTAGAAATTTAACACTGACCAACAAAAATATCTTCGAATATGCATATACCCAACTTCTTTAACGATAGTTTCTGGCGGATGCACCCCTGTTTTGTCGGCTCATATTTGCCAAAAGTCAAAACTTTGTTACATATAGTTCAACTAAACCGTAAGCAATATTTTATATTGTCGTTACTTTAGATCGCTGATACACGCTCCTCCAGAAGAGGTAATTTTTAAAACATTAGTCATTCAAAATTGAAGTTCCACCCCACGTGCAGGAAATCTTTTGTAAATCACATTTTGCTGATTTGAGCCATAACTCTGTAATCATGCAAAGTTGTGGAGCCAGGTACTTCTAATTTTATGCAATTTTGAAGATCAAAATAGTTGCCCATCGCTTCATTGGCAAATCATATCACTCAGTACACAAAGACATTTCCGTTTTCAGTTTGAAACCGAAGATTCAACACAATTCCACACGAATGCATTTGATGAGCCCAAGCCCACTGATTGCAGTGACTAAATCACAAGGTTGGCTTCAGTCAGTTATGGTCGTATTGGTGCGACAATGCTACAAACTTTTGTACCTGACTGGCAGATTTCAAGCTGGTAGAAATAACTAAAGGAAGTGATCAGAAATTATTCCAGGCAGCAGAAAGACTGTTTTGAAGTGAACTAGAATCCAGGCTTTTGTTTTATGTTTCTTCGAGACTCATTGATGCAATAGTAACAGTATTAGTATTGACAGACCAGCATTTAGTGAAGTGGGGGATTCTCTGCATGAAACAGCGTGAATGCTAAAGCAGGCCAACCTAAAAGTTAACGTGAGAACGGCGTGGGACCAGCTCTTCCTCGATGACAATGCTTTTTTGCAAAAACGTATTGGATCAAAGATGGAGGTCTAGGACGGCAGATATCTACCACTAAAAACTCAAGGGAAACTTTAATCAAGTTTCCGATCGAAGAGCTAAGGTTACTTCTTCTCTAGAGATGAACACCATGAAAGCAGAAGGCAGGGATACAGAAGGGAACTACAGGTCCCAATATTAGTAATCTAAACTACACACTGTAATGAAAATGTGGAGATGTGTTGACGGTGTTTTCCTGCCTGTAATCGCAAAACCTTGCTGATGGCTGCACATCCGTATATGCTGCGGCCTGCAGCTGCTGGTGGGCATGGGCTGGCGGCGTGGAAGGGCAGTCATTTCTTCCGATGTTAAGATGGTTTCCGTTCGTCAGTTATGGCTCGCTTTACCCAGGTCAGCCCCCCCCCCCCCCCCCCCCCCTTAGCCTTCCTTCAAAGAGAAAGAAAGAAAGAGAGAGAGAGAGAGAGAGAGAGAGAGAGAGAGAGAGGGAGGGGCGGGGTGGGGGGGGGGGGGGGGGGGCGCGCGCGCGCGCGCGCG
>JASAND010015492.1:0-90714 GCA_030248195.1 Trissonchulus latispiculum
ATGCTATTACTAAATAAAAATAAAGTATTAATGGATATCACAAAAGCATATAAATTTACCTGTAGATAAGTGCCAGAGGATATTGAATAATGGATCTAAGCCTATCCAGATTATCAACCACAACCAGAAAATGAATAGCCAAATCAAAATGCGAACTAAATATGAATTAAAATAAAAGTGCAGGCAATGTGATATATATACTACTTAAAGCAGAAGACTCACTAAAAAAGTTTTTTAAAAAACTAGCGAAAGTAAAGAATTGTGAAAGGTGTACCTTTGTACTTGAAATTTAGTTAATTTTAAAGAAAAAGTTTATAACACAATAAGCGAATAATGGAAATGGGATTTTCAGTGAATAGAGGAAACTTTCATAATTGGTCAAAGTCTTTCGGCCCTAATCCCTCAGGCCCTGACCAATCATGATAGCATAACATTGAGGAATAGGCCTATACTTATTATAGGCCAGGGCGGGATTAGGACCACTATACTCATCATCAGAGAGATCCAGTGCTAAGAAATTGAATTTTTATAAATGCATTTAGAAATAAATTTTTATGTACTGGTTAGGCCAGCCCCTCCGCAGAGGAACCTGAGTATTACGGTCGAAATCCTACCCGAAGTAATATTAGTATCTGGCGTGTCTGAATTAGCAGTAAAACATTGAGTAGTTACACATGCCAGTAGATGACTGCTTATAGTTTAACAGGACCACAAAGTGAACATAACAATATGTCGGGCGACAGTGCCCATTGGGGGCCTAAGCCCAAGTTACAAGAGGCAAAAGCCCAAGTTACAAAGGGGCCTAAGCCCAAGTTGCAGGAGTTAGTTTGATAGTGCAGAAATTGTTAGTATGCATAATTGGATAATACAAAAACAAAGAAACACCAAGAAATTAGAAATAAATTAAGTTCATACACATATAGGTTAGTTGATGGACTAGTATATTTTACTAGAACTATTTCTGCTTAAATTGACTATTGAACTGCAGTCGACATTCCTTTACTTGTAGGAATTTATCCATAACAATGGTACTACTATTTGCCGAACTTCTTATCATACTATTAATACTTCTTTTTGAGTACCCCCTATTTTGCAGTTCGTGTTTAAGTTTGATTAGCGCTGCCAGAAAATCAATAAATTTAGTACAAATGATTCCTATACGTTCAACCTGGCACTTTACTGTATTTACTATTACTCTAGGAGATATGTATGAACTAGACGCCGGAAATTTATTGATTGCAAATGGGAAATCATCTCTTTTATCATATAGCTTAGTTATAAATACATTGTTTTCAATTTGTATGCTTAAATCTAAAACATCGGCTGCTTGGCTGCTACTATTAACTTTATTTAATTCCAGTTCTGCAGAATACATATGGGGTTTAATTCTATCAAATATATTTTTATCATTTATTAAAGTCATATCATCTATGTATCTAAATGTATTTTCAAGCTCTATATTATCGTTATTATGCTTATTTTTAGTTATGTAATCAAATTCCATTTGGTGTAAAACTAAATTAGCAATATTAGGTGCAGCGTTACTACCCATAGGAATACCAATTATTTGTCTGAAAACGAAGTTACCACAAGTGAAGTATAGGTTGTTCAATAAAAATTTTATATGATTCATAAGAGATACATATGTTAGTGTATTATCTTTTTCCTTGCCATAGCCCCAACGCATTCCCATATACGTTAGGTGCATGGGATTTCTCATAGTTGAGTATAATAATTTATCCATACACGAGATTATAGTTTCGTGCTTAAGATTTGTATATAATGTGGTAAAGTCATATGCATTTATTGATGTAGCCATTTTATTATTATTAATTCTATTAATAGTATTAATTATAGATGTGTTATTATCAATTATCCAATATGGATTACACTTACAGGCTGCCTTTAATGTCCTACCATACCTTTCCCTGCTTATTTTTATTAAAGCTAATGCCTTATCTATAAGTACCGATAAAGGTTTAGTTATAGCGTTTTTACTAGCAATTATCGTGCGAAACTTTATAGGGCTTTTATGGAATTTAGGTATTAGATAAATGTAAGGTAGGCCCGTCAGAGACTGATCATTTATGTTATGCTCTAGGTAGTAAGCTTTAATTACACCAATTATATCCTGTTGCGTATCGTTAATACAGCTATAAGTACTGACATTGTTACCATTTATAACTCCTAATTCTTTGAGGACTAGATATATATAATAACTTTTACATATAATTGCGATGTTTTGGTTAGCTTTATCTACTGGGCAGAATACATATTTATCATGCAAAGTATTTAAGTTATGTTTAAAGTCATTGATGTTAATATCATTTATGAATGATCGACCTGAAATTATAGCTTTAAAAACAGTATACGACTAAAGAACTCGCCGAGATACATTTGAGACGCCCCTAAACCTAGTCGACTGACAACAAAAGCGTCATTTTAATAGAAAAATGTTCGACGACCCACACATGAACATAGTATATATCAGATTACAGTCACGTCAGTATAGTTTGCGCAATTTTCCAACAATTTCTTCAATTTTCATTGAACCATCATTCTTGGCGCAACGCTCATTGACATCAGTTCTTGAAACAGTAGCTTGCAGGCATAGGGAATACGTATCCGGGAAACCTGAGTCTTATTGCGGCAACCGCGGCACTCAAAGGTATTGGTGCGCAAATTGGCAATAGCAATCAGACCGCACAGGTTGCACACATGAACACTGTATGGATCAGAAACTTCGAACAAACGTTCACGCAGAAACTGAGCGGCCCCATGAGAAATCTGACAGTCTCGTTCCATCTCACCGAAACGAAGACCGCCATCTCTAGAAATCAGAGCACAAATTTACACAAGTTAAATCTTCACTCTTGTTCTGACATGGCGTACAGTGGAGTGCACGCTTCGTACGATGAAAATACAGTAAGTGTCGACTGTCGATAATACCGCGTCACAAAGCGATTTTAGAAAGGCAAGATGCCAAACCTTAGTTTCTGAAGTTTCTGACTCTTGAGAATTTAGCTAAAATACTACTTTAGGACGCATACTGAGCCTGTCCAATTAAATCTAAAAATAGCAAAACTTTTGGAGGTATACAACGTTGCACGTAAGCCGTCGGTCAAAAAATGCTGGGCCAGACCCGCGACCACCATTAGAAGGACTGAAAGTTAATCTGTCGTTTGTGGATGATTCTGAGTACGCATGGAAACTGCATATTTTGTGACGTCACACATTAGGTACTAATTGTTGCAGGAAGAAATCTGCAAGTTCAATGCATAGCGGTAAATTCTGTATATTGTGTGCTGCGCGAACACCAAGTACACTTTTCTTGCGTGCGCGATAGTCACGTACACTTTCTCTTGTACGAATAACTCGTACATTTTCTAAATTTGCGCGAACACCACAGCGCTTTATAAATACGAGACGACGCCTAGAAATGAATCAGATCTGGGCGGAGTGCATAACATGGGGAATAACACTAAATACAAACTGATTAGGCTTACTTGGCACGACCTTCACTTGGCTGACGAGCCAACATCTGTAGAGGACCTCGAGCACGGGAATGAATTTTGTCATCCACCATATGCTTCAGACGTTGGTAATAGGTGGGTCCTAGAAATAACAAAGTGGTAAGAAACACTGACAACATTGCAACCTGTATGCGTAAGCTTACACAGCAACGTCTTCGAGCGAAATGCTGTCTTCAAAATCTTTTCTTTAAAACGATTTAGACTGATATAAGCCCACCCTCATTGCAATATGTAAGTAAGACAAATGGAAACTACCGTTGCAATGAACTTTGCAGTTGCACAAAGTATGAATAAGTAAGAAAGAACAAAAAAAACTAACCCAAGAAGACTTGAGAATTGACCTTCCGACCCGTAAATCCATTGTACATAATTTCATTGCCACGCAAATGATAGTTGTAATCAGATAGTAGATCCGAAATCTTTCGCACATTTACAGTATCATTGAACGGAGTGGCGTCACCTATCTCCCCTTTGTTTGCCGAGACTTTACCCTAAAAAATAAATAACCCGAGTACTACAGATTAATAAACACAAAATTTACATAATAACAATGTGAATGTTTATAAAAGGTAAGAAGCTACAAGATAAAAGCCTAGTAAATAATCTCAAGAACAAGAAGTCTAAGAAGAGTCAAGACTGTTCCGAACTTATTCCATGGCTAGAAGTACCGTCTCCAATATGCCGAGATAGAGCAGTGGTTAAGGTGTTCCACTACTAATGCGATGATTAGTGGTTCGAATCCAATCACCACACATCTTTCTCACATCCCTTTGAGCAATGTACTAAATATCGGTTTATCATGGGCTCCAGTCAACCCAGCTATCCATCCATAGCTGGCAGTTACCACTTATGTTGGAAGGTAACATCAAATTAGGTACTTACTGCATCTGCTTTGAGGGGATGACGCATCCTCCAAGGTAGCAGTTATCACTCGAGGTGACACTCCTTTCCCAAGGACTGCGTATCCGTATCCTAAACCCTGATGTGTTTGGAGAATTCTCCGTGAATCACCTTTACCTCCAATAACATCATCAAAGATACTGAAATAAAGAAATTTTCCTAACTAACTCCAGAACACTGGCACAGGTTAGATAAAGAAGTAGACAAAAGGTCAGTTTATGAGAGCCAACCTGAAGACATTCAATCAAGTGACCAATGGTCATCCGAGAAGGTACAGCGTGCGGATTAATGATGATATCAGGAGTGATTCCTTCACAGGTGAAAGGCATGTCCTCCTGACGATACATGATACCCATGGTACCCTTCTGGCCGTGACGACTGGCAAACTTATCCCCAATCTGGGGAAGACGAATAGATCGAACACGAATCTGGAATACAGAAATACTTATGTATAATAATGCAAAACTTAAATCTGTAGTACTACTAAAGAGTACTAAGGATTTAGTAACTACGTAAATCAGTAAATATACACAGGGATGCGCATGCCCAACGTAATATAAATTACTGATTGTTGATTACTGATTAAAAGTTGATGCAACAGCAATCCTCTAATGAAATTTCTAATTTATGCGCCAAAAGTTCAATACTGTTGTGAGGAACAAAAGAACAATAGGTATTATCAAAGCACAATTTGACAATTTTCAACTGTTTGTTTTTTAACCTCGTGACAATTTTCTATTTTCAACCAATGCACCTCCAATATGCATGGATAGCAATACGAATAACGTAGTCAGACATGAAGAGACCTAGTTGCATTTCGTGTTCAAAGGGTTAAAAATAACTACAAAGCAAAGGTTATATCATTAACCCAACCTTGACGAATTTGTTTCCTTCTGCATTTAAAGAGAGCATGACCTGATCCACAATTCCCGTTTCAGAGGATCGGAGAAACACAGAACTATCTCGTTTCAAGAATTTTCGAGGAGCTCCTTCCAAATCGTCGTCAGCTTCCGGCAAAATAATTGTTTTACCTAAATTAGCAAATACATAAAACTGAAGTTAAGTACGATGATCCAGAGAACACCAAGCAGTACTGTTTCAACATTCTACCTATATATGGAATTCACTCTATACTTCTGGATTTACTTTAGGCGAAAAAGTGGGGGCCACCCCATATTATGAACAAAAATGCAGTAAACTATGTAGAAGGTTTCAGTAACATTATATTCGGCTACAACTAAGTTTCAAAATTTCAGTTTTAGAGCAGTGTTGACAAATTTGACTAAACATTTTAAAATTTGGGAATTTCAGGGTGCCTCAAACTGAACGGAGGAGGAAGCCAAGAAGAGGGAAGGGCCGAGTGGGGAGGGGGAAGGCGAAATATTTTCCAAATACATTTACCCACACTATAGGAAAGCTCAAAAATTAGGCACCATACCTCTGATATTATTCTCAAAACACACATATCGACAAAGACTCTGAAACAAATTAGTTTGATGCCACATGTTTTGCTTAATTAGTGCTTAATTAATTAGGGCGGCCGCCCCCCGTCGAGAATTCGAAGGTAGGACAAATTAAGGAGAAAAATAGGTAAAAAGGTAAAAACAAAAAATTTCGCGCCGTCGGCGCGAATTTTCTAATTTTTAACGACATATATATTTATTGCATTTATGATGAAAAAATTTGAAATGCATCCGATTTTCGGAAAAATTACTATTTTTGACTAAAAATGTGTTGTATTTTAAAAACTTTCTGAGTTCTTCAAAATTAAAAGAATTAAAGATCCGAAGACTGATTTTATTGCAAAAACAAAAATTTTCTTCAACAAAATTTCACCGCCCCCCGTCACCAAATCCTGGATCCATCAGTGGAGTAGCCCAACCTCAAAAGCAATAAAACTTACGCACATTTCAAACAACAATCACTATTCCTTCCTACCAATAATAACATCATCGCCCGACACTCGAGTTCCAGGGGAAATTACCCCATCCTCATCCAGTTTATCATAGATGGCCCTTCGCATCCCGGACACTTCGTTCGGATTCGGTTTCTCAATTCGCTCCTCATTATAGCTGTCCAGATTCGATTCCTGGTCACGATAGCTCCGATAGAAAACGGATCGGAAGAGACCGCGATCAATCCCTGACGAGTTCATGATAACGGAATCCTCCTGATTATAGCCCGTATAGGACATGATCGCCACAACGGCATTAATGCCGGCCGGCAGTTCATTAAATCGCAGATATTCCATGGAGCGAGGGGTGACCAACGGTTTCTGCGGATACCAGAGGACATGGGCCAGAGTGTCCATGCGAACATGAAAATTGGTGGTGTAGACGCCCATGGCCTGTTTCCCCATGGCAGACTGGTAGGTGTTACGGGGACTTTGATTGTGGTCGGGGAAAGGAATAATGGAGGCGCAGACGCCCAAAATCATGGACGGATGAATCTCACAGTGAGTATAGGTATCACAGTAGCCCTGACCGCGTTCCTGCAGATCCTCGGGATTCATGGAAAGCATGATGGTCTCCTCTTCCATAGTGTCGATGTACTCCACCACACCGCTGGCCACCAGATCAGACCAGGAATAGTTGGTATACTCTCGCTCCCGCAGCTTATCAATGTGCCCCTTTTTCAGCAGGAGTTTCTGGTTTTCCACAATCAGAAGGGGACGACAGACACGGCCCGCATCCGTATAGATGCGAATCTCACGGTCACGAATGTCACGCACCATGCTGACCTCCGACACAATGATGTCCATCTGTCGACGCAGTTTCCGCAGGGTGTTCATCAGATGCTCCGGGTCACGATGAATGCCCACCCAGGAACCGTTTAGGAAAATTTTAGTGGCCCCGGCCACGGCAGACGGTGCCAGCTCTTCTAGGGTCTCCATGGACCATTCCTCCAGAAATTCCAGAATGGGATTCTGATGCGAACCGACCGAGATATAGGCCATCAGGGCCAAATTTTTCACCAGACCCACAGCCTGCCCTTCAGGGGTCTCGGCGGGACAGATCATACCCCAAAGAGTGTTGTGCAACTGACGAGGCTTGGCCAGTTTCCCATCCCGACCGATCGGGGAGTTGAGACGTCGCAGATGAGATAGGGTGGCGGCATAGGTGAGACGATTGAGCACCTGGGAGACGCCAGACCTGGCCTGATGGGCCTTCTTCTGATCACCCCAGTTCCCGGTGGCCAGGGAATACTGTAGCCCTTTGGTGATGAGGGAGGTGCGAACGCACAGTTCCAGATTGAAATCCCCGCCCTTGTTGATGTATTTCTGGGCCATCATGCGCACTTCCTTCAGCAAATTCTTAAAGAGGCCACGAAACAGAAAGGCAAGGAGGGGCCCGGCCAGATCCAGACGCTTGTTACCATAGTGATCTCGGTCGTCTAGTTCTCGTCTACCTAAACAGACAATAAAGGAAACAATACCATAGAATGAAATTAAAAAACCAAAATGTCACAGCAATCTATGCATAAGATGGCTTATGCTGTAAGAAACCATCATAATTTCTTCAAAAGGAGACTGAGACCAATTATCGGAATTTTTTACCGAAAATAGGCTTGCCAACATGTTCGCGATGTTGATGCATTCACAGCATTCACAGTGTGCGTGTACGTATCGTCTACTTACTGGGTTTATTTTACTGGGGGGGGGGCGGGGGGCGCCCCCCCCCCATTCGAGCACCTCCCTCCACGCGGCCCAACCCCTTTTTTGAGCTCCCCCACTCACCCTAAGGTGCCCAGAAATTGCCAAATTTTTAAAACTTTTTGGTCAAAATTTTCAAAATTTTTCCGGCCTCGCCGAAAAGTTTTGATCAAAGATCTCGTTTTTTGGTGCAAAAACTTGATTTTTGAGCACTTTTAAGCATACTTATAGCAGTGTACGTGGAAAACAGGCTATTTATACATCATTTTTGGCCCATTTTATTCCCCCCCACTTATTTTTGCCTAAAATAAACCCAAAATCATATCCTATGTACAAACCGTATCCTATAGCAGTGCGCGAATTTAGTCCCTACAGAAATTACATACAGTTGTAAGGCATGGAAGACATAGAACTAACCAAACAAATTCTACAACCGTTTGCAAACACAGGTGGGTTCCTTTTCTGACAGCTTCACTCGCGTTTGTTGACTGACTTTTGAAAAACAGAGCTTTGTCTATTATCACCATAATATTTAACCATATTTAACACAGGCCGATCTCTATGTACATTGATGCATAAATTCCCGAGAACCATACAGCTACCATTTTCCATCTTTTGTCAAAACTCGTTAAAATACACCATTGGAACTCCAAAACATATGGAAGGGAAATCGGGGAGGTCGAAGAATACCGGAAAATGGATACTCTAATCTTATCAGCCCCAGTCTACTCTAAATATTACTAAATGTTTAACTTAAATTAAAACTTACCCAGCGCAGCAAACAATAGCCTATGAACCATGTAGCCCAGAAAGTAGGCTTTTTTCGTTTCACAGAAATCGCTGACACCCACATGAGGCAATAGTTCTTTCTGTAAGATTTCCTTGGCATACTTAATTCGCTTTTCCTTGGTGACTCCGGGTCGAGCGCCTCGAGCCCCGATAAAATTCAGAGCCACATTCTGTTCTTGAATGACAAAAGCTTCGTCCAACGATGGCTTCACCTACAAAAATTCGGCGGCATAAAGAAAAGTAAAAACAAAAACGAAATAAACATACCAAACTCAAAATGATTAAACGCAAAAAATCTTATGACAGACAAGCTACACATTATATCTCCACATAACTTTCCTCTAATAAAACTTATCCATTGTTTCACAAATTTCACTGGTAACTTCTAATTAATCGAAATTCGAATTCTTACGTATTCGCCATCCTCCAGAACAAAGTAACTCTTACAGTTCAAATGGCAACTGCTGAAATCCGGAATTTCGAGAGGGGTAATTTTCAAAAATTTTGCAGAAAAATCACAGGCTTTCTATTGACAGTATAAACTCACTTTAAGCTAAAGCATACCACCGATTTTCACATTTTCATTTTAAAAATGCAAATAAAAATTTTGGCACATGTGCACTTTGAGTTTGCGCATCCCCTACATGCCCTACAATCCCATGCCCTAAATTTTCAAACCTGCCATTTGAACGTAAGGAACTATTTTCCATCTGTATTAAACAACTACTTCTGCTTGTGTTTACTTTGCTTGGGGTGTCCCCCTTTCCTTGAGCCCCAGACCTGTTTTTGCGAAAAATACTGCAAAATTACCACTTTTTTGAGAATTCCGCAACTTTTCAAGAGATTCGCATAAGTTCCGCAAAAATTTTTGGCCTGGAGTAGAAATTTTCAGTTTTGTAAGATGAAAATGAAACGTGTTTCAGATTATGTACTTTTTGCAGAAAATTTGAAAAAAATTTGCGCATTTCTACGTAAACACCTTTCAGGCTTATGCAAATTAGAATATCTAGTGAAAGCTTATGAAAGAAAACCTTTATAGCATAAAATAATTTCCTAAAATATTCTAGAAGAAGTAGTAACGTACATACACATAACCACACGAATTGTACTATTTTTTCTGAATGTCGAAAGCAGTTTTGAAATTAAATTTAAATTATTTAATTATTTAATTTTATTAAATTTTTGCAGCACCATTAAGGATTTTCCTCAGTTTTACAAAACTGTTTTAGCTTCTGAGGGGCTGCGCCCCCAGACCCCAGGCGTCTCCCTTAACTTTTATATATTCCTACCTGTCAAAAACACATGCTTCGACTTGCGAAAAATAGTTGTAACTTGGTTAACACTACATATGCCTAACATGTTAAAAATGCGTTTATATACAACATACGTATATACATACGCTATTAGTAAAATTTATTAGTTATCGTTGAAAAACTAAAAGAATGTCGCAATTTTTTTGCGAAATTCGGCAAAAAATCTTGGAGGACAGCGTAAAAGTTCGCAAAACGTTTCAACGCAAAAACACAGCCTGAAACCCACCTACTGGCTTGAGGTACCCAGGATTTAAGGATTTAGTCAATAAGGACAAAACCTTCAGTTTTTCAGTCCAGAATCTGCCTCTTTGGTGCTCAAACTAAATCTTAGAGGACATTTTTGCATGATTCATGCAGAAAATAGGCTAATTTTACTGTGTTTTTGATGATGTTATGCCACTATAAGTCCTCCCAATCCCACCCCTCTTTTTTGCCAAAAGTTGAAAGACCCAGCACAAAGGCCCATCATAATATTGTATATACTACAATCGTACCAGTTCCATCATTTCGGGATCGTCAAATTCATAAATGATGTGTTCAAGAATGTCGCGGTCTGCTACAAACCCAAGAGCACGAAAAACAATCATAATCGGGATTTCCTGTTTAATGTACGGCAGAATTGAAATAATACGCTGACCAATGGCGCTCTTTCGGGCACCCTGACCACCACGAGCCAACATGTTGACCCATAAAGTGCTCGTTGGTCTGAAACAGAACAAAAATCACCAAACACATTTACGCAACTAAGGAGAGACAATCCAAGCTATTCATAAATATTTGAAAACAACAACAAAAGAATAGCAAAACAAAATAAAAAATGGCAGATCCCAAAAAAAGTCCTGGTCCACTGCTCGGCATAATACGGTAGGTCAATAAGACGTAGCGCCACTGCCTGACCTAATTAGAGCAATTCTCTGTACGTCGTTCAGCTAGCACATTCCATTTTTCGCTCACTTTTCTACTCACAAATACCTACTTTCTCTGCACGACTGTTGAAATCAGGTTGCCTAATTTTTAATATTTTATAATATTTTAACCAAACATAAAACTAAAAACAAACCGCGAAGAATGCTCCAGACAGGATCGACACTCCGTCTTGTACGCATATTTATGATCTTTCATGGAAAAGACATAGACCGTATTGGTGGCCATCTTCTCCTGGGCAATGATGACCTTCTCAGATCCGTTGATCACAAAATATCCTCCCGGATCCAGCGGACACTCATTCAGTTCTGTCATGTCACGATCAAGCAGCCCAGATAATATACAATATGTTGATCTATTAATGAAAGATGTAGATTAAATACACTGTGCTTCAGAAATGAGTTAGTTTCAGATCTCAACTTATCGCATGTTGCACTCTTCTTAACATGTATCAAGGTTAGGTTAATCCCACAGAGACCGCATAACATATATGTATTTATATGCATCGTGTTCAACACAAACGAACGTCCATGTGTCTTGTCTTGTCCTTGGCTGGTCGGAAATAAAAACTACGTTATATAACTAAAGTCTGACACAAAAATGTGTGTACAAAATTGTGATCACTTATACTGCATTTAGTATTCACTGGATGCCCATAGCATTATAAATTTTCTGAATAGCCATGATGAGCGGAAAATTCTTATAAAATTTAAAATATTGAAAAATTTTAAAAATCTCAAAATATCGGTTTGTCGAGGCTTTTCTCCGGAATATGCATGCTAAAATACTGAATCCAACGATGTGAAACTGTTGCAGCTACGACGCAGATTGCGTGTGCTATCAATTTGCAAAGATTTGCCTTAATTTCAACAGGATTTTGGGTATATATATAGTCTGGTTATTTATAACGTAAAGATACTAAATTCCTCGAAATCCTGTTGAAATTAGGGCAAATATATATGTATATATTTCGAAAATTTTGAAAATCGAAAAATGTTAATAAAAAGTTCAAACCATAACCGATTTTCTCCGTTCTTGCGTCATTCTGCGAGTTTTAAGATGGGAAACCTTTCCTGAAAGAAAGAAATTTTTAGCATGCATATTCCGGAGAAAAACCTCGAAAAATTTTCCTTTCGTCATGACGATTCAGACAATATAGTCTCCGGTAAATATTAAATGTAGGGATGCACCGGGGCCTGGCCCCGGCCCCGGCCCCGGCCCCGGCCCCGGCCCCGGCCCCGGTAGTCAGGCCCCGGCCCCGGCCCCGGCCCCGGTGGTCAGGCCCCGGTACTGACCGGGGCCAAAAATTAGCAAAATTTTGTAAATTTTTTACATTTTTTGACCAAAATTTTGAATTTTATAAAGTCAAAAAGTGTTACAAATCGTTTGTTTTCTCGCTGATATGAATGAAAACAACGATAGTAACGTTTGTATATCAAACATTATTGCAAAATTAAATTTTCAAGAAAATTTTTGAAAATTTTCGATTTGGACCCCCAATTTCTAGGCCCCGGCCCCGGCCCCGGCCCCGGTACCGGGGCCAAGGTGGCCCCGGCCCCGGCCCCGGCCGGGGCCACGATGAGGTCCCGGCCCCGGCCCCGGCCCCGGTAGTGGCGGCCCCGGTGCATCTCTAATTAAATGCAGCCTAAGTGATCACAATTTTGTGTTAGACTTTAGCTTGTGCGTGTGCATGCGGCTAGGAATGCAGTAAGGGTTTCACTTCTCCCCAAATGCCCAGATGTATATACGTAAAAAAGTATATAAACTCATCAAGGCTAATCCCGGTTTAACCCTTTTAATATTGGGGACTCCGAAAAAATAGGCTTTCAATCCCCCGGCCAGTCCTTTAGTTTGCACGACACAACCAGCACGGTACATATGCACGTAATATTAACGTGGCTAACAGGAATGCGAACGAAAGGAATATGGTAAAATACGCACCTTAACATGATCGGAATTTTTCCGATGAAAACTTTATCGTGTCTGGTTTCCTGAGGGTCTTGGCCGTCACGAATGATAGTTTTACTAATATCTACGTAAAGAGGAGCTGAGTATGTCAAATTTCGCAAGCGAGCCTCGTTAGGCATCATAGGAGATGGCGCCCCGTCCTTTTCCCAGTGAGTAGGCTTCGACAAATAGATCTGCTCAAACTTCATAATGTATCGAGTTGGCTGTTCAATTTCGCCTAAACATTTATACAAAATTAACATATTTAACAATAGCAAGTATGCACTCTTGCGTTCATTCATTCAAAATATATACACAAATGCTGCATTTGCGCATAATGTATACGTAAATATATTCGTTCAGCATAGGACGAAGCGCAGCAGAGTCAGTCCACTAACTTTTTAGTTATATACACAAACACAGTAGCGAAACATCCTAAGCAGATTAAGGGGGGCTAGGAACGGTTTGACACGACATCGTCGGAGAGACCTACTTTTTGCCCAAGGTTAGCCAACATATAAAATAGGGATGCACCGGAGACTGGCAAAATTTTTTAAGTTTTTGACATTTTCGACCTAAATTTTGAAATTTCGAAAGTCAACAAGTGTTACAAATCGTTTGTTTTTCCAGCTAATTCAATGAAAACAGTGACAATAACGCTTGTATATATGCCAAAATTAGAGATGCACCGGGGCCGCCACTACCAGGGCCGGGACCTCATCGTGGGAAAATGGGGGGCCCAAATCGAAAATTATCAAAATTTTGCAATAAATTTTGATATACAAACGTTATATACTATCGTTGTTTTCATTCATAGCGATTGGAAAACAAACGATTTGTAACACTTTGACTTTCGAAAATTCAAAATGGTGGTCAAAAAAGGTCAAAAATTTACAAAACTTTGCTAATCTTCGGCCCCGGGGTTAGGCCCCTGTGCATCCCTAACCTAGTCAAAATTATTGCAAAATTTGAATTTTCACGAAAATTTTTGAAATTTTTTGATTCAGGAGACCCCCAATTTTTAGGCCACGGCCGGGGCCACGACGAGGTCTCGGCCCCGGCCCCGGTGCATCTATAATATCAAACTAAAAGATATATACACCGTTTTTGGCAAATCGCGAAAGTTAGTCAGGGGGTGGGGGAAACAACGATTTTCGAAATAAGGTTATTATATACTCGCTACTCCCCCACAAGTGGGGTAAATAAAGATGGGGTGGGGGAAAAGATGGTACCAAATTTCGTTCCTTTACCACCATAACAGCAGATAAATGGCATTTAAAGGCATACAACGCAATGTCTACTTCTAAAAACTCGTTGCCGGCAGCCAGGCTTAGTATTATCCATCATATAAGCCAAACTTAGTAATGGGACAACATTGCTAGGAAATTAAGATTTTTGGTATACAAAATCTTATTTTTTCCGGTAATTTATAATTTAATCGCCTTTTGTGTTAACTTGCAATGATAAAATACACCATTTTGCAATATTTTAGTGTTTTATTTATGATGGGTGGCAAAATCGCAGAAAAGTCTTCTGGGGTCATCCATTTCGGGTGTAGTCTTTTGCATATCCACACTTGTGAAACTCTCTGGAATGTCCACAGTTCATAATATCACAAAAACACTATTTAACCCTAATTTTCTTGTTATCCGCATGATTTGCCCCCCTGAGAATATTTGCCAGCATTCCTCCACAGGGGCAGGTCATAAGGCGCTTTTCGGCAGCGGAAGGTCAATTGGTCTGGGCTTATTCTAGGGATTTTTTCTTGGGGGGGGCTTCTTGGGGGGGGGGCCCCAAAGGTCCGAGGGGCAAGGAATTTTTGGGGGGGGGGGCGAAAATTTTTCGAAAAATATGCTAAAAATAGCGCTATTTTTCTGGCATATACTATAAAAGTTGATTTTCATAGCAAAAATAAGCAGATTTAGTGTTGAAAAGGGCAAAAATTGAGTAAAAATCTCCGGCGAAGCCGGAAAATTTTTGAAAATTTGGCCTTCTGAGCGATTTTTTCAGGGCAAAATTTGGTACCAAAAGGGGCACCCACTTTTTTGGGGGGGGGGCGTGTTTTGGGGGGGGAACGAGTTTTGGGGGGAGGGTGTTTCCCCCCCCCCCCCACTAGAATAAGCCCAGATTGGTGGGTATAACATTTCAAATGAGTAAACAATTAGTCGTTATTTTTGCTTAAATCAAAAAACGAAACTGCGGGGGGAAAAGCACACCATTGTTTTCCCCCTCCGGTGCAAAAAGTGTGGGGGAAAAAGAATTCTGGGGTCACTATTTCTCAACCGTGTGACCTAGCGAAAATCAGACTAGCCCACGTTATAGAGCACATCCACAAACCCCTTCATGCACAAGATGACTCCTGTAACTATTACCAGTAACTTGGCATAATCTTAAAAAATTTGAAAAATCTTTAGGTTTTTGGACAATTTTTGGGTGTTAACTTCGGACCCATGCCACACGAAGGCTCAATCGACAGGAACGGTTGTTTGTATTATGATCTCAAAGTACAAGAATTGAACTTTCATTTGCACTAGATTTTGTATCTCTATCTTATGCCAGTCGAGCAGGGTGAGCCATTGTTTTTCCCCCACTTTGCCGGTGATGCTCCCCCCCCTGACTATATAAATTTTGGTGCGAAAAATAGGTTTTTTCAAAAAAATTTTTTCAGCTCTTGTGGACTAACGATTTCACCAGTTCTGAAACTTTTCACCACGAATGTTAACTGTTGCATGTGCTAACTAATAAAAGTATTCCAGCATTCCAGCGTTGCTTCCTTTTGCAGCAATAACAGGTCAAACAGGTTGGTCTAATAAAATTGGCAGCCCCTAGCCTACTCCAGCTTTTTATCAGTTATTAAGATCTAAAAAATTGGATCTTAAGAATTAATCTAAGAAAATTGGAAAAAACGCAATTGTTTCTACATCAGAAAACGATTTGAGAAGGGCTATCGGAAAAGAGGACAACGGGGGGCCGAACTCCCACCGGGAAAGGGGGGGTCATCGCGCTGCGTCGGGTACGGAAAATTTGACCACCAATTTGACCATTCACCCCTGACAAGGGCGCCACAGCTCGCTAGGGACACTTTAGAGGGGTCCTCCAATGACAAAAAATGTTCGCCTCACCATGGGCTTTCATTTGATACCAAACTTGTAATTTTAAAAAAAAATCGATTTTTGAGCAGTCCGGACCCTGGTCAGGGCACCACAGACCGCTGGGTCCACTTTGGAGGGTCCTCCAATGACAAAAAATGTTCGCCTCACCACGCGCTTTCATTTGATATCAAATTTGCAAACTTTTGGAAAAATCGATTTTTGACCGACCCTTACCTGACCAGGGCGCCACAGCTCGCTAGGGACACTTTAGAGGGGTCCTCCAATGACAAAAATGTTCGCCTCACCATGGGCTTTCATTTGATATCAAATTTGCAAACATTTGGAAAAATCGATTTTTGACCGACCCTTACCCCTGACCAGGGCGCCACTCGCTAGGGACACTTTAGAGGGGTCCTCCAATGACAAAAATGTTCGCCTCACCATGGGCTTTCATTTGATAGCAAACATGGCCACTTTTAAATAAATTGATTTGTGTCCATTTTGGACCGGTCTGGTCTGGGCACCACAGGCCGCTGGGTCCTCTTTGGAGGGGTCCTCCAATGACAAAAAATGTTTGCCTCGCCAAGGGCTTTCATTTGATAGCAAACTTGGCCACTTTTGGAAATTTCGATTTTTGACCATTTTGACCCCGGACCCGGGTCCGGACCCCGGCCAGGGCGCCACAGGGGACCCAGCGAAACCTACTATAGCCTATGGCGTAGCCCTCCCCGCACCCCAGCCCAAATGCCAAATATGAACGACCTGCCTAATGTGGGTCTTTCTACATAAGAGGCCAAAGTCAGAGTTGCGTCTCGGTTGGGCCCAGCACCATCAGGGTGCCCCCCAGCCACATGGATAGGTCCTAGAGCGAAACTAATGGGCCTTTTAGATTCACCATATAGGGGTTCCTATTCGAATACGAAACCTCAGCCCAGCAGCTCTTATGTATAGGGCTCCACAGTCCGTAGGCCCTAACACACAGAACACACAAGATCCCTGGTTAGGGCGCCACAGGCTGCTGGTTCACTTTGGAGGGGTCCTCCAATGACAAAATGTTCGCCTCACCAAGGGCTTTAATTTGATACCAAAATTGACCATTTTTGGAAATTTCGATTTTTGACCATTTGACTCCGGGCCCGGGTCCGCAGCCCTGGCCAGGGCCACAGGGGACCCAGCGAAACCTAATATAGCCTATGGCGTAGCCCCCCCCGCCCCCAGCCCATATATACATATATATGAACGATCCTGTCTACTGTGCGCCTTGCTGTATTAGAGGCTAAAGTCAGAGTGTGAGTCACTTGGGACCAGCACCATCAGGGTGCCCCCCAGCCACATGGATAGGTCCTAGAGCGAAACTAATGGGCCCTTTAGATTCACCATATAGGGGTTCCTATTCGAATACGAAACCTCAGCCCAGCAGCTCTTATGTATAGGGCTCCACAGTCCGTAGGCCTAGACCCCCCCTTTTACACACTAACTTTCGACCCCTAGCCAGGACGCCACAGAAGCCAGATCGAAAATTAATATAGCCTATGTTCTGGCGACCCTTGGGGTAATGCTGAATCCCAAACCTCAGACCCCTCGGCCAAGGCCTGCTCAATTGAATCGCGTTAAAAATTTTGACTTTTTGAAAAAAACTATGTCCGAAAAAATCGAAATCCTGCTATGTACACAGCCCAATGGGGGGGCCCTACCTGCACCAAAACATTTTCCCCAGAAATCGGGCACGAGTTGTTCAAAAAAACCCCAAAGAGTATAGAAAATTTTTGAGCTCCGACCTCTAGGGTGGGGTGGGGGGAGAACAAAATGGAGAGAAAGTCTGTAGTTCAAAACTTCAATCTTTCATATCTCAAAAACGGCTCGGCCGATTTCGCTCAAATTTGCACAGCATGGACCCCTCCTGAAGGGCTTTCTACTGTTACAATATGAAGGCTCTAGCTCAACTCCTCCGCCGGCACCAGGGGAAACTATGTTCCAACACTACGCAATGCGCCTTTTTTCCCTATTCTAGGTAGTGCGCTGACGCGCACTACCTGATGTGCAAAGTTTCATAATGTTATTGCGAGAGTACTTTGGAGTACCTGACTCACAGTGACTCTGGAGTAACTCTTTGAAATAAATCGTCAATAACGTAATCTAGCATTGCGAACGCAGGGACTAACGAAATCACGTATTTTCTCACAAGTTGAGGCAGATACTTTTTGGCGTATTAATTGGAGAAAAGTTGGACTCACTTGATTAACCCAGCTCATAATACCTTAGTTAACCGTCACCCGTATAAATGGACTTACCACGCACAATTTTTCGCACTTTGCTAGTATCCCACATAAAAGCATAAGCCTGCTCCCGCATTAAGCTATGTATAAGCTACGTATTTCACTCTACACATATCAAAGCACTAACCTGTCAGGACTATCTCTACAAAATTTGGGCACTGTATATATATATATATACCTTGCAAATAACGTTCAGCACACAGTGAAGTTTGTATGTGTGTCATGTTGAGTTTAGGACCAACTGCACCATCTTGCGAAGGCTCCATACGTTGAATTCTTTCAAACTTGAAACTATTTTGTACCAAACCTAACCAAACTTATGTGGCAAAAAAGAGACTAGCTAGCATTTCCATTCCAACATCGAACTTTTAGTGAAATTCGTAGCTCCCCCTTAATTTGCTTAAAATTTAATCTCAAGTTTAACATACCTACCACCAAAGACAGAAAGCACTGACTAATATATACCTTCATAATGCTGGGCCTCCGACTGCAGTTCTACTTCTGGTGACTCCACTACAATCTTTTGAACGCTCATCTGAATGAATTCATCGAAGGAATCCAACTGCTGTCTAACCAGACCTTTTTCGTCAAAGTAGGCCGATATCACAATCCAGCACGCTTCCTGCCAGAGATCGTGAGTAATCTCTTCATCTTCTTCCTCGCCCCCAATTCCATAGACAGCTCCACCGGATTCACCCGGCTCGTCCCAATCCATATCCATTTCTGATTAATTTCTATTGCTCTGCTGCCTAGACAGGTGTATGTGCAATTAACAAAAATGCTCAGTAGAAGAAAAATTAATATAAAGAGTGAGTGGTGGGATTTGTTTAGCCAACAGGTGAAAAATCCCACCCTCCTTCTAGACCGTGGGTTCAAGCATGAGCTCCAAATCATATCAGCAGAAAGAGTATATAAAACTTTCCAACCAATATGAGTAAACATCAAACCCTTTCGTTCACTCCTGCTCATTTCTGCCATGAAAATTAATGACACCTATTTTTTGGTCCAGCCATCTAGAAATTTACCAAAAGTTTGGACCAATGTGGGTTGTCCCTTTTGCTTTTCTGGGTTGGGCTAGAAAAGTTTTGCAAATCTGCAATTATGGCAAGTCCTCCTCTTTGCACGAAACAAAAATTAAATCATCTGATATATACGCCGTTAGTCTGGCACATTGCCTTACGTGAACGGGAAAACCCACTTTGGGGAAAAATTTTTTAACAACCCGAAAGGGAAGCATCTACTGGCTATATACGTACCAGTGGCGCAGCCAGGTCTTTGTGACGGGGCATGCGGACGTGGGCGTATCAAAGGCAGGGGAGGTTTGGGAGTTTGAATCCCTATTTTCGTCCGACTCCCGCATGATGTTGATTTTTTTAGTGATCCCCCAACCAGAAAACAAGTACAACAGCAGAACTAAACATTTTTGTGCCTGCGGTTGTTGGCTGATCAATTCTTGAAATTGTTTGCGATTATTAGCCTTGTTTTGCTATTTTTGCTATGCTTTGTTTTTCTATAGTGATTTTTTCTAAATTTTCGATTCTTGAACGAAACTTTTGCTAAGAGACAAATGGAAAATCAAAAGCGATAACTGCATATCATGAAGCATTCCGACGAGTTTCAAAATGAGCCAAAAAATATCTCCCTATCGCTTACAGTTGGTGAGATAAAGTACGACCAAAACGCGATTAAAAAAACAATGCAGGAGAAACCTCACCCTACTGTTTTTTGCTTGAAGTGTGCCACAACAATTTTCGATTGTTGTTCCATTCGAATGAGCTGGTTGTATTTAGTAGAACTACATAAAAATTCCTTTTACAAAAATCCTTTTTAAATTGGTTTTTGAAAATCTCCTAGGTGGTGGTATCGCTTTGTGCAAATTTGACCTTACAGACTCCAATTCATTAAGAAATTTTTGAGTTTTGCCATTATTCTATCAGTCGTGGTCGCCACACCGGATTGGTTGTTATGGCTGGAAAGAGGGCGCCAAAATGAACATGTTTGCTTTTACAACCTTTGAGCATTCTCTACTGGTTAAGGGGGGGGGTCCATTTTTTGGTCATTTTTTCGACTTTCTCCGATCTCGCTGATTTTTACATATTTTGTTGTCCAAACGGCATATTTTAACGAGTTTTTAAAATTAAAGTTGTAAGTCAGTCTTACAGTTATTGAGTAATTACAGCTCAAAGTTGAGATTTCATGTGTGAAACATAAACATAGGAAATTAGAAAAGTTGTCACTTTTTCACGTGCGACAGAGAAATCTCACGAATGGCAAAATGGACCCATTCAAGTTTTATATCATAATAATTCCGTGTTTCCGATCTGTGATTTGTAGGAATCAGAATTTTGAATTAGGTCTTTGAAAAATTTTAATGAATTTTTGAAGTATTAAAATTTGAACTGGTGCGAAATTTTAAATATTTCAAAAATTCATTAAAATTTTTTGAAGATCTAATTTAAGGTGCTGGTTTTCTTTTGTGCAGTGCTTTTGGGGTGATTTTTTGAAACGCTATATATAACTTTCGCACTTTTGGGAGTTGGAAAGAGCTTTATACATCGTTTTAAAGCTCATTATGTGTACAACCACTAGGGATCGGATCCGGCTCCGGCTTCGGCTCCGGCTCCGGCCGGAATTACGACTTCCGGCTCCGGTTAACCGGAGCCGGAGGCAGAGGTGCCGGAGCCGGAGTTTGTGCCCAGCACCTAACACTGTTGTTCGTATTTAATTTATATTGAACTATGTCGTCAAATTTTACTCCGTTTAAAATAAAAATGGCAATTTTTCAAAAAATTTCGGGCCATAGGCGCGGGTTTTTGTAATTTCGATTTTATTTCTGACTGCGAAAGTAAGTTAGACACCCAATCTGCGTTTAATTATGCGTTTATTTATACTTTATCAAGTTATTATTTATTTATACGTATCCTATTATAAAAATATCGTGAATTCATGCTTTCTTTTCTATTTTGAATATCATTGTATATAACATTTGAATTCATTCATAGGTCCTTGCTAACTGCATTACAGTAATATATAAACATGGAATGTTTTAGTCATCTTTACTGTCCATTAGAAGAGTGAGGTCTCCTCTCCTATGTATTAAAAGTGATTACAGGGATTTTTTATATAGCAAATAAACAAAGCCATCTTAACAACGCACATATGAAAATACAACAGCACTTAATCCTTAAATATTATTTTTTGTAATGGCCTAAAAATATTGGTCCTTGAAGACTTTCAGCCTAAAGATTGACAATGAAAAAATCCGGCTCCGGCTCCGGCCGGAGTCAACCTGCCTCCGGCTCCGGCTCCGGCCGGAGCGAAAATCCTTGCTCCGGCCGATCCCTAACAACCACATGAGCTTACGAAACTAGCAAAATTAGCAAAAAATTAGCAAAAATTTGCTAACACACTGACATCTGACAGGCTGAACATCGACCGAAATTTTTCGAACATCGATTTCTCAAAACTGAAGAATCGGCTAACAGTTCTTTATGTGCGACTATATGAAAGACATATGGGCGGAGGGACGTTTTTTCGGATTTGGCTCAGCAGGTCTTAACGGTCGAGAAAATCGGCCAAATGCACAGTAACATGAAATTTCGCAACTTCACATTGAGTTTTCTTGCTGCTCGATACGTTTTAGCCCAAACCAAGAAAAACGTCCCTCTGCAGAAGTACGAACGTCGATTCTGCCAAAAATCTCCGGAATCCGTCGAGTGGTTTTTGAGAAATCGATGTTCGAAACAAAATAATCGCAGTTTTGACAAAATGGTTTTTCGGCCAAATCTCTAGCTAAAGCAATAAAGTCTGGCAAATAGGCATACATAAAATGGGCATTTGCAAGCTGTATCGATTGAGTATAAATAAGCCAACTTTGTCCTTAACATGTGTCAGTAATTTTGAAAAAACTGATTTCCTCAAAAATGGCCATTTTTTGACCCTCAAAACAGTTTTTTGCTTACACTGACCTAACGACTGGAGATAGCGCAAAGGTTGTAAGAGCAAAAATGTTCATTTTCGTGTCCTCTTTCCAGCCATAACAACCAATCCCGTGTCTTGTCTACTTACTGGGAGCCTAAGGCCAAAAACCAAAACTTTCTTATCTTTTGGCCTAAAAATGCGGGACTGGTACCAGAATCTTAAAGTGCACGGAAATAGGTTATTTCGTAAGTTTTAGCCATTTACGTAAAGGATTAAAGCCGTATGAGTCAAAAATACCAGAAAGGAAACCAGTACCTCAAAATTCTGATTCCTACAAATCACAATCGGAAACATGGAATTAATTTGAGCGGGTTCATTTTGTCATTCGTGAGATTTCTCTGGCGCACGTGAAAAGTGACAGCTTTTCTAACTTCCTATGCTTAACACATGAAATCTCAACTTTGAGGTGAAATTCCTCAATATACGTAAGACTTACAACTTTAATTTTAAAAAGTCGAAAAAATTACCAAAAAATGAACTGCCCCCCTAAGTCATTATAAGCCAAAAACTACTTTTGGGTCAAAAATGGTCATTTTCGAGAAAATCAGTCTTTCAAAATTATTGCCAAATCTTACACACAATTTTTTCTTCCTCATACTCAGTCGATACACAGTCTAATTGCACATTTAATTAATGACTATTAGCTGGTATTCACTGATTTAAGCTAGAGATTTGGCCGAAAGAACGTTTTAGCAAAATTGCGATTATTTTGTTTTGAACATCGATTTCTCAAAAACTACGTTATGGATTCGCGTGATTTTTGGTGGAATGAAAATTCGCTCTATTGCGGAGGGACATTTTTCTCGGTTTGAGCTAAAACGTTGGGTTCCAGCTACGAGAAAACTTAATAGAAAGTTACGAAATTTCGTGTCATCGCACATTTGCTGGATTTTCTGGAGTACTGAGACTTGTTGAGCCAAAACCAAAAAATGTCCTTCGGCCCACATGTCCTTCATCATGGCACAAAAAGAAATTTCGGCTAATTCTACAGTTTTCAGAAATCGATATTCAAAATTTTTTAAGTCTATATTCATCCTGTCAGATGTCAGTGTGTAAGAAAATTGATGGTTTTGGTAATTTTACTAGTTTCATAAGCTCATGTGAATGTACAGATTATAAGCTTTAAAACGGTGTATAAAGCTCTTTTCAACTCCAAAAATTGCGAAAGTTACAGCGTTTCAAAAAATCACCACAACAGCACTGCACAAAAGGATACCACCACCTTAACACGTAAAACATATATACGTAGGCATATACTTTAGAAGTTTTTGAATATTGCTTTTTTGCAGTTACGTATACATAATTCAAATTTAATTAGGGAAGACGACGCAAAATTGTTTTCTTCTTGCTCTGCTTTGATGAAATTAACTTTAGTTACGTCCACTCCAAATCCTGACGGGGCATGCGGCCGCATGCCCCGCATGCCCCCTGGCTGCGCCCCTGATACGTATATACGTATATATAGACTTGTATACTTTATTTTATATATATATATATACGTATATATACGTATATAGATATAGCAAGAATAACAAAAAATCACCAGAAATATATATATTTGCAAAACTTTCCTAGCCTCCCTAACCTAGTCTAAAGTTACATTGGTTAAAATACTGGGGAAATTTTAGGGTGGCTGGGTTTCCCCGCCACGTTTGGCTATGTGTCAAACCTGTATTTCTCGCAATGATAAACACTTGAAGCCAAAAATTTGGACATTTTTGAAAAATTTTGCAAAACTTACCCCCAAAAAATATATACCCAGATTTCGGCTGTTGTTCGCGAATTCGGTGCGACTGTCCCCCCTCCTAGTTGAGAGGCCTGGGCTTATTCTAGTTTTCCTGAAACTTTGGGTCTGGGGGGGGTAAATCTTGGCCGACCTCCGAAATGTGATGGGGGTACCCCCCCAACCCCCGCCCAGAATTCGGACCTCAGAAATTTCGAATGGCCAAAAAATGCAAAATTTTAGAAAAATTTTTCACAAAATGACCATTTTTCGACCAAATTTAGCTAACTTTTTGGGCCCAAAAATTGTTGGGGGGAGTTCGGGGGGGGGGGGTAGCCAAAAGTGGGGGGAGGGATAGTCCAAAAATCTGGGGGGGTTAAATTTGGTCGAAAATTTTGGGGAGGCCACCCCCCAACCCCCCCCCTAAGGAAACTATGGAGGCGCCCCCCCCATAAACACACTTCCTCCCCCCCAAAAATCCCCGCCCCCAAAAAAAGTGGGTGCCGCTTTTGAAAAAAAATCGCTCAGAAGGCCAAATTTTCAAGAATTTTCCGGCTTTGCCGGAGATTTTTAGTCGATTTTTGCCTATTTAAGCGCTGTTTTGGCACTGAAAATGAACTTTTATGGGGATTACTATAAAAACAGCGCTATTTTTCGCATGTTTTTAGAAAAATTTTCGCCCCCCCCCTAAGAATGACTCGCCCCCCGAGGGCCCCCCAAAGAGCCCCCGGCACTTAGATACGTATGAAGATGGGGGGACAAAAATTTTGCCTTGGTCCCCCCTTATGGTTCGAAAAAATTTTTTGTCTCCGATTTGGCTGAGAAGTTGCTCCAAGGGTATAGCCATGGGGGAAAAAACCCACATTTTCGGATTTTGGCTGGAACTTTTTTATTACAAGGGCTATCTGAGAACTTTATATACCATCGTACTTGGCGTACTTAGAACTTTCTTTTAAGCCTATTTGCACTTCTGTAGGTTGTACCGTTAGAGCGGTATAATGCAAAAAGTAGCGGGGGGAAAACCCCAAATGGGGGGAAAACAAACCCACCCCTCACAGGTCTTAAAAATTGTTCTATCGCAATTCTGACACTTCCAGTGTAAAATTCAACCCTTTTTTAGTTAGTATGAACCAAAAAACCCGATCGAAGTAGCTTTTTTCCAGATCTCAGGTGCCGTTGAAAATGCTGCATCAACTGGCCAGGTTTCATAAAGTTTAACATAAACATAGGGCAATTTTTGAAAAATGCTAAAAATGATGTAATTTGATAAAACTTATTATTCTATCGTGTAGAGAATAGTTTTTTACGTAGAATTGGCTGTTAAAATCCACAATTGTACCTGTATTGGGTCCTCCAGCAGCGAAATGGCACTTTTAAGGTTTTTAGCACCTAGCTAGCCAGGTAAGCAAAATTGTCCGAATCTGACCGCATAGGATGACGCAGCGTGCTCTATAGTACCGTGCTATAGTCTCTAATTGTTTCCGTGTTGAGTTTTTAAAAAAATTTTCAAAAAAAATTGGGTGGGTTTCCCCCCCCCAAAGTGGGTTTTTCCCCCCGCCACGTTTGGCAATGTGCCAGACCAACGGTACAGCGGATCGGTCTAATTTTGGCTGTGCGCAATGAGGAAGAGTTGCCATCATTGCAGATATTTGCAAAACTTTTCTAACCCAACCCAGTCAAAAGTTACATAGGTCCAAACTTTTGGTAAATTTTTGGATGGTTGAACCAAAAAGTAGTTGTCATTTTCAAAATGTCATAAAATGAGCAGGAGTGAACCAAATGACTTGATCTTTGCATACATAGGTTAGAAAGAGTCGCGCTTCCTGCTGCTATGTTTTGGAGCTCATATCTCCAACCCATGACCCAGGAGGCGGGTGGGTTTCTTCCCCCCAAAAAGGGGGTGGGTTTTTTCACCCCATGGCTATAAATCGAGGTCGCTGATTTCAAAAATCGAATCGATAGATCGATCCGATCGATCTATCGATCAGTAGAATCGATCGATCAAAATCGATCAAAAAATTTTTTGTCTCCGATTTTCGCGAAAAGTTGCCCTTAGGGTAATTCGGGGGTGCTGATTCCGAATCTGCAGTCGAAATTTCGTGAAAATCGATCGTTCGACCTTAAAAATCTATTTTCATCGATTTTTCAAAAATTCGTCGATAACTCGATTTTGGCAGCTCGTATCGAAATTTCGACTGCAGATTCGGAATCAGCACCCCCGAATTACCCTAGGGGCAAGTTTTCGCGAAAATCGGAGACAAAAATTTTTTGATCGATCGATTCTACTGAAAAAAGTGGGGGTGGGGGTTCAGAAAAAAAGTAGGGAGGGGGGGTTTGGCGAAAAAAGGGGGAGGGGGGGTCGCGAAACGTCGATTTGGGGGCATAGGTGTAACGGGGATTTGGGGTGGGGGGGCCCCCTTTTTAGACCCCCCAAACCTCCCCCAAAAAATTTTTTCAATTTTTATGCCAAAAATCGCATTTTCAGCCATTGCTAATGCCGAAAAACATGAAAGCATTAAGTAATTTTGACATTAGACAGTGTTTTTAAACTCGAAAACTTGATTGCCAACATGTTTCTGAGTCCAGAATAAGGTCAATATTGAGTTTAGAAGTCCATAAAACCGTTATAAACGTGTATTTCTCGCGATAATAAACACGTTAAGCCAAGAATTTGAACTTTTTTGAAAAATCTTACAAACTTTACCCTAAAAATGCCCAAATTTTGGCCAATTTTCGCGCCTTCGGCCCCCCCCCCCCAGTTGGGGGGGGGGGCGGGGGCCCCCAAAAATTTCTGGGGGGTTTGGAAAAATGGCTGGGGGGGTTACCCCCCCCCAATCATAGGTGTAACGGGGATTTGGGTTGGGGGGGGCCCCCTCCCCCCAAAATTTGGGGGCGGGCCCCCTTTTTAGACCTCCCCCAAACCCCCCCCAAGACCCCCCCCCAAACCTCCCCCAAAAATTTTTTCCTATTTTTATGCCAAAAATCGCATTTTCAGCCATTGCTAATGCGAAAAAACATCCAACCATTAACTAATTTTAACATTAGACAGGGGTTTTAAACTCGAAAACTTGGTTGCCAACATGTTTCTAACTACAAAATAAGGTCAATATTGAGTCAGAAAGTCCATTAAACTGTTGAAAACGTGTATTTCACGCACTAATGAACACTTTAAGCCAAAAATTTGAACATTTTTGAAAAATTTTGCAAAATTTACCCTAAAAATACCCGATTTTTGGCCAATTTTTCGCGCCTTCGGCGCGACTACCCCCCCCCCCCCCCGGGGGGGGGGGGGGGCCGGGGGCCCCCAAAAATTTTTGGGGGTGGTTTGGAAAAATGGCTGGGGGGGGTTACCCCCCCCAAACCTCCCCCCAATTACACCTATGCCCCCAATTACACCTATGTTTGGGGGGAGGGGTAAGAAAAATTTTCCAGGGGGGGTCGGCGAAAAATTTCGAAAAAAGTCGGTTTTTCGTTAAAAAACTTGAAAAATTTTCTCAGTTCACAGCTACATATGTTTAACGATTTTTTGCTTAAATAAGCGAATTCTAGCAAATTTTCGCTAATTTTTGGAATTTTTTGGAAGGGGACCTAAAAATTTAGGTAGGGGTTTGAAAATTTTTAGGGGGGAGGGGTCTGAAAAAATCGATTTGAGGGGAGGGGTAGGAAAAAATTTTTAGGGGGGGGTTGGCGACCCCTCCATTTGGGGGGAGGGGTCACCCCCCCCCCCTAACACACCTATGGTTCGTTCGTGCCACCATCAATCGTACACATACATGGGCAATGGATGCGACCGTGGCCTATACAGCCAACGAAAATTTTGCGCGGGGGTCAAAAACTTTTCTCAACTTTGTCAAGCGATTACTTCAGCTAGAAAGCAGCATTCGGGGCAACTAAAAAGGCTCTCGAAGCATTTTTGTGCAAAACACACGTAGAGGCTGTAGCTCAAGTTGAAAATAATTTTTTTATTTCTTATTGTGTATATATACTAAATTTAAGTATACGAAAAAATGTACGAAGTGTCAGTATACGAAGTGTCATTATACGAAAACGAAATGTAAGTATACCAAATGTCACTCAGTATACGAAATGTCAGTATATGAAATGTAGGAGAACCCTCCGAACCAGGTGCGGATCCAGGGGGGGGGGGGGAGCGGCATAGGTGTGTTAGGGGGGGGGGGGAGGTGGGGCACCCCTACCCCCAAATGGCGGCGGGGTCGCAGGACGCAGACCCGCCTCCCCCTCAAAAATTTTTTTCTAATCCTCCCCCCCCCAAATCGACCTTCTTCGGCCGACCCCCCCCTAAGAATTTCCAACCGCTTCCCTAAATTTTTGCAAATTTTTTGCCAATAATCCGAAAATTTTCAAAAACTTAGCAAAAATTGCTAAAATTTGCTTAATTATCCTAAAAATCGCTAAAAATTGAGAATTTTTCAGTTATATATTTAACGGAAAACCTATTTTTCGACAACCCCCCCACCTCAAAAATTTTTCTCATTTATTATTATGTTATTTTATGCTATTATGCTATTTCCGTGCTAACATCCTGGGACCAGTCTCGTATTTTTAGGCCAAAAGATAACAAAGTTTAGGTTCTTGGCTTTAGGCTCCCAGTAACTAGAGAAGACACGGGATTGGTTGTTATGGCAGGAAAGAGGACACGAATATGAACATTTTTGCTTTTACAACCTTTGAGCTATCTCCAGTGGTTAAGGTGGTAGTACCACTACCGGGGTGGACTTTGAACAGATGCTGTGAACTAAATACTTAATGAATCGGCTTGAAATTTGGCAAATTTGTTCTTTATCATGTTTTACATCAGATGAGCTGATCTATGACGCGGCGGGTACTGGCTTGCTGTCTACACAATAGGAAATGTATTAAAAGCTTTAAATTTAAATGTATCCTTCAATCCTTTATGAAATCGTTTGAGATTTTCAGTATATGGTTAGTTTACATATACGCTCAGGCCGTTCTTTTAGTTTTTCGTAAAAGTGATTTTTCCGTTTTTTAGCGTGTTTTGAAAATTTGTAAATGTTATATCTTGCTTAATATTGCGTTTTTCCAAAAACCAAGAAAACGGCCTGAGCGTATGCTGATGCAAAACTTATTTGCAAAATTTGGTCCATTTTGACTGAAGGAGTGACGAAAAAATCAAAAACAAAAATTCTGTAATTTTTCATTGTTTGCTTTGGCTTTCGAAATTTCCAATGCTTTCAAGCAGCTGCAAAGTGCTTTCTATTAAATAATGCACATAAATAACGCAACAGGAACCGTTAAAACCCAATAGATTTAATTTTCGGATATCCTGTTTTTACTTTACATTATGTGTGCAAACGGTCAACGTAATTCAGCTATATCAGCTATATATCAGCTATTCAGCTTCAACCGCTTGTAACTTTTGATAGAAACCACGTACTGAAGAGATATGCACATCATTTTAAAGCGCATTTTGCGCTCTTTCACGTAGTTCAGTAAAATTTAGTATACGAAACTTAAATAAAATTTTTACTATTTGCGCATGCGCAAAGCCACGATGGTAGCTAGCCAATTATGCACTCTCTGACACCAAGATTTTGAGCAAAGATAGTCTGCCAACCAGTTTTGCATTATCCAATGTTTTGTCAAGATTGCTTCATCCATAGAAAAATTATGCAGAAAATCCCGCTAGTGGTACTACCACCTTAGGTCAGTAGAAGCAAAAAACTGCTTTTTGGGTCAAAAAATGGCTATTTTCGAGGAAATCAGTTTCTTCAAAATTACTGCCACATGTTAAGGACAAAGTTGGCTTATTTATGCTCAATCGATACAGCGTTTAAATGCACATTTTATGAATGCGGACGATTTTTTTATTTTTTGTGAAATCGCACTTTGTTATAAAGAAATAAGCTGAAGTGTGTGCGTAATCTGTATTTTGTCTACTTTTTCCAAATTTGTCAAGCGATTACTTTAGCTAGAAAGCAGCAATCGGGGCAACTAAAAAATCGTCCCTGGGTATATTTGTGCAGAACACATCTGTGAAGTAGCAGCCCTCCAACTTGCATGGTGAATGCTCCACAATCTTTGGAAAAAATTTGTCGTGTTTTTGCAAAAACTACATTTTTATGATAGCAGCCTACAGGACAGCAGTTGGAAGACGATCATGCGTCGGATAATTTGTCTCTATGATACCTTCAGATCAACGTCGTTAGTTTGATTTGACGGCTTGCGTAGTTCAAGAAATATTGGATTATTTGATTTCTGCAAAAATGACAAGTTTTCGACGCCAAAACAAGAAAATCGGCTATAACTCACGGTAGAGAAAAGCTAGAAAGTTGGTTTCAATAGCAAAAATGTGAAGCTCAATGAGATCGTTCTAATGAATATAGTCATAACTGTATAGCTGCTGCCAAACTTTCAGAAAATGGGAAGAACCGCCTTGACCGGAAATTTCGAATTTTTGAATCGGGATTGCACGGATTTCGGAAAGTTTCGTCAAATTTCTTCTTGATTTACGTCGCCAACTAACAATATGTGCCCAAAAGGAATCACCACCATAAGTGAGGGTACTCAAAAGTGACCTCAAAAACGTTCATCAGCGAAGTTCGAATTTCGGCTGCTATTTACTAAGGGAAAATCCTAGGCAACCCATACTATGCATGTGACATGTCGTGACTGTGGGCTATCGATACATGTATAGACGTTCCCAGTCGGACTTCTGAGCCGTCCTGGGGTGGATGATTTTTTTGTTAAAATTTTAACAAATCCGGAAAATTACAGGCCAGTGTCTCTAACGTGTATGTGTGCAAAATCATAGAGAAAGTTCTGAAAGAATTTCTGCTCGATCATCTCCTCAGAAACAAACATATAACCAAAGAGCAACATGGCTTCATATCCCACCGATCAACACAAACTCAGTTGCTGGAGTGCATAAATTCATATTCCTTCAAACAAAATGAGAGGGAGGGAGTGAAAGCTGTATATCTGGATATCTGTAAAGCCTTTGACTCCATTTCTCATGTTAAGCTAGTAGGCAAGCTGTACCCATAAAGTATTACTTTAGTAGTGCTTTACATTGGTTCAGCGCTTTTTTTAAGCGGAAGGATCCAATGCGTCAAGGTTAATGATGTTTTGTCAAATATAGGTGATGTAGTGGAGTCCCCCAAGGTAGTGTTCTTGGACCTGTACTGTTTTGAATCTACATAAATGACTTACCTAATGTATGTGTCAATTCTGATGTTAAAATGTTTGCTGGAGACAAAAAATATACTTTTAGGGAAATTCTTTGGTCGATTTTGAAAATTTTTGAGAGATTGTAGAAATATTTTTGAATAAGCTTCAGAAAACCAGCATTCGATAGCGTTTCATAAAAGCTCACCACTTGAAATTGGTGCTCCCTATCTCGCGGGTGATTTTCTGATGAATGGATGCAAAATACCAAAAGTTGAAATTGTAAAAGATTTAGGAGTTTATGTATCCCACGACTTAAAGTTTTCGACGCATTTTGACAAAATTAGTGCGAAAGCCTATCAAAAAACTGCAGTGATTTTTAAGTCATTTTGTTGAAGGAATCTGAAATTTTTACTGTCAAGGTATATACTGTATGTCAGACCAATCTTGGAGTATAATTCTTGCGTGTGGTCACCACATTTAAAAAAAGGATATCATCAAACTTGAATCCGTTCAGAGTAGATTCACTAAAAGAATCCCTGAAATTAACGATTTTTCTTTCAGGTATCGTCTCAAAATAACGGGGCTTGAGACTTAGGAAACCCGCAGATTAAAGGCAGTTCTACGCAAGCTTACAAAATAATTTACCAGTTGGATAATGTCTATTCTGCTGAATTCTTTACATACGCTGGGCAAACCGGCATCCGGGGTCATCCTTTGAAACTAAAAAGTTGTAGGCACAGGCTTGATTGCAGAAATGACTCTTAGAGTAATTCCACTTTGGAACAATTTAGATCCTGAAATCGTAACCGCTCGAAACCTTATGCAAATTAATAAACAACTCCTACACTAGGTTGATCTTAGTGTCGCTTAGTGTACGACACGGAGTGATATCTACTTCTGCTGATTCTTGTTTTTATTGTCTACTGCTACTCCAATACTGCTGGTTTTTACTGACATAGTGACATTTTAGTGTAGACTAAATCAGGTTTATTCGCGTCTGTGTACCACCTTGCTTGTTACTATTTACATGCATATACTGGTTCATGCAGGCTCCTGCATGATACCCTTTGGTCACACACTGTTGTAAACGTATATGCCTTGTTGACCAAATAAACAATTTCGTTGTTGGTTGTTGCAAAATTGGGACATCAGAAAATCCAAAAAATGGCCTAAAAATGCAAACTTTTCTGTATTTTAACGCATTTTCCGTGAAAACAAGGCTTGTATTCGCATTTATACGCGGTTTCTAAGGGATTTGAAGTCAAAATTTGAGAAAATATTTTCAAAAAATGACAATATTTAGCTAACTTTTTGGCACCAAATAGGGCCTTGAGGGTAGCCGAAATTTGGGGCGGGAGGGTAAGTAACGCGAAAATTTTTTAAAAATAATTAGAAAACAATTAGAAAAAAAATTTGGAAAATTTTCTAATTGTTTTCTACTTTGGAAAACAATTAGAAAATAATTAGAAAACAATTAGAAAACAATGCTAACATTGTTTTCTAATTGTTTTCTAAATTAGAAAACAATTAGAAAATAATTAGAAAACAATTAGAAAAAATTCTATAACTATAGAAAACAATTAGAAAACAATTAGAAAAAATTAAATTTTTTCTAATTGTTTTCTAGAAATGGGCTTCGTGTGCCCCCCCTCCCCCCCTACCCGACCTCAACTACTCCCCCCCCCCAAGCCGAGCTCAAACCCCCCTCCCCCCCTAAAATTGGGTCCAAACCAGGTAAAAAATGCAAAATTTTTGAAAAAATTTTTTGCAATTTCTGAAAATTTTTGAAACAAATTCGAAAAAATGGCTATAAATCACATATAAAGAGCTGAAGATGGTTATTTATATATAGCAATTACAAGGTAATATACGCAATTATAAACCACAATCTCGGCTAATTTAGGCATTTTTTAGCACAAATTTGTCAATTTTCAAGCCCTATTTTCGCATACGAAAACTATTGACAGAAGCTTTTGAGTATGTTTAATGTACTGTACATAGAAAAAGGAGCATTTTTAGCTAAAAAAACTTGGGTTCAGTTTAGGGGGGGGTCCCTCTCCCCCAAATTTCGGATTTTGGTGGGGTCCCCCGAGCCAAATTTGGACTTTCTACTCCCACACGAAGCCCATTTCTAGAAAACAATTAAAAAATTTTTTTAATAAATTTCTAATTGTTTTCTAATTGTTTTCTAAATTGTTTTCTAATTGTTTTCTAATTGTTTTCTAATTATTTTCTAATTGTTTTCTAAAATCGAGGGGCCACTTTCTAATTGATTTCTAATTAATTTCTAATTCTTTTCTAATTGTTTTCTAATTATTTTCTTATTATTTTCTCACAAAAACGACGATTTTTCTAATGTTTTCTAATTATTTTCTAATTGTTTTCTAAAACTTTTCTAATTGTTTTCTAACCAAGTTTAACATATTTTTTCCAATTGTTTTCTAATTGTTTTCTAAATTATTTCTAATTGTTTACTATATTTTTCTAGTTGATTTCTATAGCAAGTACAAGCCTCGCAATTGTTTCTAGTTCCTTTCTAGGGCTTTTCTGCTGGAATTCTATGTATGCGCACGAGAAAACCCCCTAGGACATGTTTTTAGCCATTTCGGACTGCCCAGTTGGTACCTGGTGGGTCCGGGAGAGTCCGGAAGGGGTCACGTGACCGTGGATCATATACCGCCAACATACGAAGTCCTAAGTTTCTCTGCCAAGACTACTGGAAATAAGTTATAATCACTCACAAACACGGAAAAACAACATTTTAGCCTTTAAAATGGCATTTTAGAGCCACCAGACTTCATACTAGACCCTGCCGGGGGCCATCAGTGACCACTAAAAGAAAAACCCCATCTAGAAACTAGGTCTGAAAGTTTGGTATCATTCGAAAGCTCTTGGCCTGATAATATCAATAATGTAACGTTTAGCTCCTCCTAATTCGTACTAATTAGTTGTGCTGAATTTTTGGTGCAAATATTTAATCAAGAATCGCAGTTTTAAATAATATATGCAATATACTAGCGTTAATTTTTCGAAAAATGTTACAAACTTATTTTTGAGGTGCAAGCGCCCCCTGCCTGAAAATTTTCGTCCAAGGTACAAGCCCCCTCAAAATTTTTTGGGGACAAGCCCCCACAGGAGCCGAGCCGACCCTATGTTAATGTATGATAACAAGTACGAAAAAAATAACCCCGAAAATTCACAAAAAATCACCCACCTAGACGGCTAACAACAAGCCGCAGCCGGAAAATTTTTTGCATGGTAATAGCCACAAGTCCCCCCAACCCCAACATATGTAAGTTTGGCTGCGAAGCCCAACTCCTCCGACTAGGGTGCCCAAAATAGTCGACCCACCCAAAATCGGACCCTCGGACAACTTCGGACCAAAATTGAAATTTTTGCTGGTGCTCACTATGGACTTTGCGCAGCTATATACCCCATATTATGCATGTGACATGTCCTAACTCTAAGCTACCCAACCATATATTGGATTCCCTGCCATGTCCTCTGGCTTCGCCACCGGCGGTTGATTTTTTGTGAACAAATTCACAAAAGAAAAATTACTACCAACTTTGTGTAAACTGCCTCGGGGGCAACGGGTAGGGCAAAACTAATGCCAAATTCGAGCTCAGCGGCCCGAAAAACCTATTAAGCGCATGTTTTAGGTACCTTAACCCCCTTCTGGCAGGCGGTCCGGCCGATGGACCCGGCCCGGACCCTCCAGACCCAGGGGGTGGTCAGGATCACCTATCTGGACAAAAGCTACCTAAAACCTAATGCCAAATTTGAATTCTACGCACCGAAAAACCTATCTAGGCGCGTTTTTAGGCTCCTTGAAATAAAATTTTTGGTCAATCACGTGACCCCGAACCAGGTCACGTGCCCCTAGGCCAAGTCACGTGACCATTCCGGATACGAAATCACTCCGCCAAATTGTTTGGTCTGTGCTTACTAGAGCAACAGAACACAAAATAAGAGGATTTCTAGCTTCCTGGTATCAATAATAAAGGTCAAGCATATTGGTGGTTGTGATTTTTTTGTGATCAAATGATTTTTTGTGAATTCGTTCACAAAAAAATCACAAAATTTTTTTATTACTCGCGCTACACGAGGGCTACCGGCATGAAATTTGCACCATATGTAAAGAAAGAAAGAAAGAAAGTTTACTTCCAAAAGAACATTGACGACGGACAATCATCAGTCATAAAGAGGGGGTCACTGCCGTTCCATACGTACCAAAAGTTTCTCGATCGGACTTCATTTGCGAAATTGCCAGCAAAAATTCGATTTTTGATTTTTTTGTGAACATTGCTATATATATGAAAAATCATTTAACTACAAGAATTGATATTAAAATTTTCCAAAATTGGTCAAATATGGTATCAAAATCAAATCAAATGAAAGCCCTAGGTGAGCCGAGCAACTTTTGTCATAGAACTGCATACGTATATACACAAAGTGGCTGTAAAGTGCTGTGCTGGGGTAGGAGAGTGGGGGGGACGCCCCCCCCCCCACTAGCGGGGGGAGGTCCAAAAGTGGGGGGGGGAATAAAATGGGCTAAAAATGTCAAAAATACCGTATAAAAAGCCTGTTTTCTACAAATACTGTTATAACTAAGCCTAAAGGTGCTCAAAAATTAAGTTTTGGCACCAAAGTAGACGATTTTTTACCAAAAATTTCCGGCAACGTCGGAAAAATTTTGAAAATTTTGACCAAAAATCCTAACAATTTGGCATTTTCTGGGCACTTTAGGGTGAGTGGGGGGGACGAGTGGGGGTGAACCCAAGAAGTGCGGGGGGGGGGGCGCGCACCCCCCGCCCCCCAAGTAAAAAAACCACTAACTTAAATAACTTAAGTGTGCCCAGTTATATATACGGTGCAGATCACGTCTCTGCTGCTAGAGCGCCAAATTGAGCCTACTAAGAACCCCAGCTCACTTTCATAACCGGAATTTTTCATAGACAGACCAACACTCACACATATTAAGGAAAATATATAATCATAGGGGTCGCGGTAGCGACCCCTATAATATGAGTGAAAATGGTCGAATGACCGTGTAAAACAAGGCTGCGCAGAAGCTGCGCAGATTCCTGCGCAGATCCTGCGCAGATTATGTGCGCAAAAAATTGTACGTGTCGAGTTTAGTATATTTGCCAAGTTTCATCCCCTTACCTCTTTCCGTTAAAAAGTTGCGCCAAAAATCGCTTACGAAAATTGTGTTTTTTCTTTTTTCCGGTTTCTCGCTTTTGATGTCTCATAAGGCGGTTTTGTAGCTTGAATAACTACAGATAGACAAATTTTTGCCTATGAAACCCATATATATTCTTGTAGTACAAATCGAAAATAACAAAATAAGCTAGTTTTTATGCCTCCCGGACCCGGAAAAAATTTTTGGCTGGGGGCCAAAGTCGGCCAAAACGCTAAAATGGCCAAAAAGTATGCTTCAAAGGCGCCTTAATAAGTCAGACTGGGCTATATATGGGGCAGTACTGACCATATGGTTAAACAGTACACATATCGGGGTCGTTCAAATGCTATATGATTTTCCGTCTCTGTGCGTAATTTTTCGGTATATACTGGCCGGCCAAAGTTGGTGAATTTTGGGTCGAACTTTGAACTTAATTTTTTCGCTTATTTTGGTACATGGGTGACCCAAATTTTGCATACAAATGTTTTTTGGGACGGAGAATCGACTCCCGCTAGCAGTTTTGCTGCCCGAGTAACCCAAGTTGCTGGGCTGGTTCCACTTGACCGTCTGAGGGGTCAAATCGGTAACCGCTTCCCGGAGGTCCATAGCAGACTTTACTTAGCCTCTCCAAACTTTGTCTATAGGGGTTTTCTGGTGCGCCCAGCTCATTCCCGGTGTCCGTTTTGCCGTCTGGCCCACCCATCTTGCTGTGCTGGTTCCACTTTGCCATCTGGAGGGTCAGGTCGGTGGGAGGTCATTGGGTCAAAAATGAAATTTTTCAAAAGTGGACAAATTTGGTACCAAATTAAAGCCCTAAGCGATCTGAGCAACTGTTGTCATAGAACTGCATGCTCAAAGTGGCTGTAGAGTGCTGTGGTGGGGTGGGGTGGGGACTTGGCGATTTTCGGTCAAAAAAGAAAATTTTCAAAAGTGGTCAAATTTGGTACCAAATGAAAGCCCTAGGCGAGCTGAGCAACTTTTATCATAGAACTGCATGCTCAAAGTGGCTGTAGAGTGCTGTGGTGGGGTGGGGTGAGGACTTAGGCGATTTTGGGTCAAAAATATGAAATTTCTCAAAAGTGGTCAAATTTTGTACCAAATTAAAGCCCTAAGCGATCTGAGCAACTTTTGTCATAGAATTGCATGCTCAAAGTGGTTGTAGAGTGCTGTGGTGGGGTGGGGTGGGCACTTAGGTGATTTTGGGTCAAAACTAAAATTCGTCGTCGTCGTCGTCGTGGGTGGTCGATCAGGATACCACATCCTATACTCGGCGGGCCCCAAGGAGCCCACTATTACCCAAGAAGCGAAGAACAGCCTCCGGATCATTGCGAAGGCAGGATATTTCCGGATTTGGCCCGAGGTCTATATGCCTGGCTGTGGTGAGGGCTGGGCAGGACAGAAGCAAGTGTTCTACAGTTTCTGGCTCCCCCAGCTGACAGAAACTGCAATTAGGGGAAGGAAATCGGTTGGGGTCAATGGTGTGTCTGTACGATGCAAGGATCCAGGATTTCCCACTGCGCAACTGGCTAAGCAAGACCCTGTCTTGCCTGTTAAGGTGTTGTTCCTTCGACTGTGGGACAGGACCCGAATTCCCGTAAATTGCCCGGGCCCGTAAATGCAACAGGGAATCATACCAGGTTCTGAGGACGGCTCTTTTGATTACAGCTTTCGCTGTATTGAGATCCGCCGCTTCCGCCATTTGCGGCAAGGAACTGGCTTCCGAGGCTAGGCGATCGGCGCTCTCGTTACCAGAAAGGCCGGCATGCCCGGGTATCCATTGGACTATGATCTTCCGGTGACGGAGTCTGCTTAGGCTGGACCAGACCCCTGAAAGGGTTTGACTGAAAGATCCACGTACGCCGCTGTTGAGGAGCCTGACAACCGATTGTGAGTCCGTGCAAACTCTTACTCTGTAGGCTGGCGGGAACTTGTAGTCGTTTTCCTCGAGCCATCGAAGGCCACAGGCCACTGCTTTTAGTTCGGCCCTGAAGCTTGAGCAGAACTTTCCGGCAGCAACCTTGATCTCCACCGGCTCAGTGGGGTCGGCGAACTCGATGTAGATGCCTCCACCTCCATTTTCAGTACCTCCGGCCGCCGACCCGTCTGTCCAGATGGTGATCTCTGCGGGCGGCAATTTGGCTAGTGTCTCTTCGGCCGCCAGACGTCGGATTTCCGGCGCATCATGTCGGCGTGTTCGGGTTACTAAGGCGGGTCGGGCATCCACTCCAGCAAACCGGAGTCCCGGTTCAACCGAATCTACTGCAACCATAGGTTCCCTGGGAATGGTGGATAGGCCGCAGTCCTCCGTAGCCTCCGCGGCAACCTTCCGCCAGGATGGCTGTGATTTGAGTGATCTGTGGAGGTTCGGAGGGGTGTCACATAGGTCTCTTCTAGGGTTGCCTGGTGGCAGGCGAAGGGATCTTTCCAAGGCATTGGCTGCCAGCTGCTTCTTCCTCATAGCCAGAGGTATCAAGTTAGCCTCCAGCTGGAGAATTTCGATCGGAGCCGCACGAAGGCAGCCAGATATGGACCTTGCGGCACAGTTTTGAACTTTTTCCAGCGTATCCATGTGGGTCTTGGTCGCGCAAGGCATCCACGCCCCTCCGCAATATTCTATGGCAGATCTAACAAAGGTCAGGTAAAGAAGTCGGAGGTCCTCCTTTACGCATCCCCACTTAGTGCTGGCCACAGCATTCAGGGTCTTCAGACGGGCACAGGCCTTGGCTTTGAGTTTGTTCACATGAGGACCAAAATTGAGCAGGCGGTCAAAGGTGATACCGAGAAAGACTGGGTTGGCTTTGAACGGGACTTGAGATCCATCGATGTTCAGTTGAGGTCGAAAGTTGGCTTCCTTGTTGCAGGTTGAAAAGACGCAGCATTCTGACTTGTGTGCGTTTATCTGCAGCTTCCACCGGCGTGACCACTGAGCTATAGTGTCCAGCGCCTCTTGCATTTTGGCCTGGCCTCTGGCCAGCTCAGAGTCCTGCACCCAGATAGCCAGATCGTCGGCAAAGAGTGACGCGTGAACCCCTTCCGGCAACTGTTCCAGGATGTCGTTGATGAATAGTAGAAAGAGGGTCGGAGAGAGGCATGATCCCTGTGGCACGCCATGGTAGAACTTCCTGAGACCGCTGTGGCTGCCGTTCAGTTCTACCGATGCCATTCGGTCTGACAAGAAGTTCCGTATCCAGCGGACTAGGCAGACCGGCAGATCCATAGCCAACAGTTTATGCAGAAGACCTCCCTTCCATACCGTATCAAAAGCCCGCTGAAAGTCTATCAATACCAGGATGGTTCGTTTAGGAGGTTTCTTGGAGCAAAATCCGTCCACGACTGTTTGAACCAGTCTGATGATGTGATCCTCAGTCATGTGCAAAGAGCGGAAGCCGGCTTGTCTGCTGTCGAGGATTCTGTTTTCTTCCAACCAATGAGACAGCCTGTTTTTGATCATTCTTTCGAGTAATTTGGAGAGGCAGCTAGTTAGGCTGACCGGTCTGTATGATTCCACCCTGTTCAGCGCCTTGCCTCTCTTAGGGATAGGAATTATCTTTGCTCTTCTCCATTGACTGGGGATTTGTCCTGTACGCCAGGAATCGTTGTACAGGTTCAGGAGGACAGTGTGAGCAGATTCGCTTAGGTTTTTGATCATTTCGTTCGAGACGGCATCCGGGCCGGCCGCTTTCTTGACCGGAAGCTCGTTGACAGCAAGGAAATACTCGTCCGGCGTGAAAGGCCGGCATAAGTCTGACTGGCAGGAGCAGGTCTCTTTCAGTTTAGCCCGAACTGATCTGAGCAGCGGGCGGTCCTCCTTGGATTGTTTGAGGTGGCTGATCTTAGCATATTCCTTGACAAAGCCATTGGCCTTATCCCGATCCGAGATAAGCTTCTTATTTCCCCGAGACAGAGCTTCCCCCGAGGAAGTGGCAGGATTCCTGCCGTCAATAGCTCGTAGAGTTCTCATGACCTTGGAAGGATCGCTTCTCAGGTCGAGGGTTGAAACATACTCCTGCCAGTTTGCTCGCTTAGCTTCCAGGATTTGATGCTTCAGCTTTCGGTCGGCGTTCTTCCATTCTGCTCTATCTTCCTCCGTTCTGGATTGAAGAAATATCCATTTCTTTTGCCTAACGTCTTTCATCGTGACTGTCAGCTCTTCGTTCCACCAGCATTTCGGCTTCCGTCTTCGGTTTCTGGGAATATTTTCTTCTGCCGAGGTGATTATGGCCGCCGTGAGTGCTTTGTTGAGTTGGTGAACCGTGGGGAATGCTGGCATTCTTTCCAGCTGCTGGTCCAGGGAATTCCGAAAACCGCTCCAGTTTGCTTTTTCGAAGCAGTAGAATTTCTTGACAGGTGGCTTGCCAACTGCTACTGCTAGCGAAAGATCGCACATAATCGGCTGGTGGTCCGACAGCGGAGCCTCCAGAACCTGCCAATTGAATCTTCCACCCCAGGAGTGGTGCAGTAGCGTGACATCCGGACTGGATTTACCACCGGTTTGAGGATTGATTCAGGTCGGCGTGCCGTCATTAGCTATGCAGAGGCCCGACGAAAGGGCCCAGTCTTCCAGGCTATCTCCCAGTTGATCTTGAGGTTGGAGCAAATCCCAAGAGGGAGAGTGGGCATTGAAATCGCCGGCTATAACGGCCCTGCCGTGATGATTGAGGAAGCTGGGATCGAAGTTTTGACGGCGCTGATCTACCCCGTCGTTGATGATAGGGGGGACATAGATGTTGGTCAAAGCGACTGGACCGGATTTCGTCTGAATATGGACAAGCAGGACATCAGTGGTTGTGTCCGCGGGTGACAGGAGGTTTCTGTCTTCCACGGAATAGCCGATGCCTTTTCTGATTAGGGTTGCAACCCCACCACCAACCACCTGGTTTGCCTGCCTTCCCGTAGTGCGGTGCCTGTGGATTTCGTCGAAGTCTTTCAGCCCGATCTTGTCTCCCGGTTTGGTCCAGGTTTCTTGGAGCATGATAATGTCGGCCTGCATGTCCTTGGCCAGTTTCTCCAGGAGGGGCCTCTTTTTGCCGACCGCTCCAACATTCCACTGTAGCACTCTCAAACAGTTTCTGCCCTTTTGGTCAGGTTTGACCCCTCGTGTGCACAGCCATACTGGATCAGGAGGGTGGGCCGGTAGGGGGGAGGATTGGATAGGCGATTGGGTGGATGAGTTCTGACTACCAGGTATCCCTGGGCATTTAGGGCAATGGTAGGAGTTGATGTCCTGCGGGGAGAGAGCAGCCAGGTCCCGTGGACCCAGGCCCGCACAAACACCACTATGTACCCACATCTTACAGAGAGTACACCGAATAGAGTACCCACTGTACCCCACACCTTTACCACAGACCGCGCAGGGCCAACGGGGCGGCCCGGGCCTGTTGGTGGGCGGGCGGGGACCTGGATTCCGTTCCACATCACCGGCAAGAAGTAGTAGGAGGGCCAGATATGCCGGTTTACCCGGCCCTCCTAGGAAAAACCCGATCTTCCGTTGAGGTTCTTCGCTTCTGGGAAGGGTAATAACCACGGTTGTGAAGCCCAATTTGTTGAAAGCCACTCCACTGCGGCAAAGCGGACTTCTTCGGAGCAGATCGGTTAGATCTGCAGTTGATTTGGGGGTTATTATTCGGTATGATTTAAAATTTTCCGATCACTGTAGTAAAATTGCCAAGAAAGCCTTTCATATTTCTAATTTGATACATAATTGTTTTATTTCTACTGATCCGTTCTTCAAATTTAAGTTATTCAGTATTTACGTACGCCCAATCTTAGAAACGGCTTGCGAGGTATGGAGCCCAAACCTTGTTAAAGATATTTCGTTGTTAGAAAGCGTTCAGAGGCGTTTTACCGAAAGAATTCTTCCAAATTTAAATTTTGATTATGACCATAGATGTCGATATCTCAGGACTCTAACTTTAGAAAAACGTAGACGATATAAAGATTTAGTTCTAATGTACAAGATTGTACGTGGACTTATTGCCATTGACTTCAACGAACTTTTCACGTATCAAGCTAATATATCTATGCGAAATACTAGAGGTCATCCTTTTAAAATTCGAGTTACGAAAAATAACCTGACCTCAGTCAAAAATTTGTTTCATAATAGAGTTATCAATGAATGGAATTCCTTACCTAATTGTATAGTCAACTCAGCTTCGCTTCCCTCTTTCAAGAGGGCACTGCGAGAGACATTGTTTTCTGTAGATGTTTAGTGCAGAAATGTTGCACTCGTCTGTAACCTTGTTATTGTTTGTTTAATCAATAATAATAATAATAAAATCGATCCACCGGATAGCTCTCGGTTCGATTTCTGAAATCAGCGACTTCTATTTACACTAGGGGCAACTTTTCGGCCAAATCGGAAATTTTTTCGAAGCATAAGTGGGGACCAAGGCGAAAAGAATCGCCCCCATCCAAATATATAAATGAAGCAAAATTTCCCCCCCATCTGCATAAGTGCCGTCATAGGTGTACCAGGCTACAGTTTGCCCCCTGTGAGACCCCCCCACGGAGAGGCCAGACCCCCCCCTCCCCCCCCTACCCGACCTCAACTACTCACCCCCCCCAAGCCGAGCTCAAACCCCCTCCCCCCCTAAAATTGGGTCCAAACCAAATAAAAAATGCAAAATTTTTGAAAAAAGTTTTTGCAATTTCTGAAAATTTTTGAAAAAAATTCGAACTAATGGCTATAAAGCACATATAAAGCAGTGGCGGATCCAGGATTTTGAAAAGGGGGGGGCCGCTGAAAAATTTTTCGGGGGGGTAACCAAATTTTCCGGGGAGGGGGGGGGTAAAAATTTGCTTTTTCCAGGAACAAAACATTTTTACAAGAAAATTAATATTGTGTAATGTGTATGGAAAGTTTAGTTCACTTGCCAATTGAAAAACAACTATATATATCCCGTGAGTGAAGAAGCATGGAGAATTTACACAAGAAGCACACGGGGGGCCTGGGGGGCAGAGCCCCCAGAAGTTGAAGAATTTTTTGAAATTGGAAAAAAACCCGTCATGCAAACTTTTGAAAAGATTAAATAAATAAAATGGAGATGTACATGTATATATAGTAATTTACGAAGTGACAAACTTGCAGTAAAATAGTATATATAAATATATACAAGGAATGGTGGCAATAAAGAGGACAAGTTACAAGGGCAACAAAGATAATGTGCGAAACGGGGGGTCTGGGGGGCGGAGCCCCCCAGAAGTTGAAGAATTTTTTGAAATCGTGGACAATTCAGCCATTCAAATGTAGTTAAATGTAGTTCAAATTAGTTAAGATGAGATGAGTTATTGAGTTGTAAAATCGATCATTGGAAAACCAAAACGGGAATCGGATGCTTTCAGAATTTTTCACTTCCACGATTTATTCTAGAACACTTTCAGAAGCTGCCAATTATATATCAATCTTGCATTGCCCATTTTATATATATATATATATATACGTTATGAAAGCAAAATAAAATTTGTAAATGCCCGTATATATATTATATATATAAGCCGGTATATAGTCATAAAATAAACTGAAGGCGTTGAGTACAATTATATTCTTACAAAATAGGAAAGGAAACAAAATAGAAGACACTTTAAGAGACAGAAGTTCTGCCAAGAACTACGTATATACGTAATAAAGCAGCACAGAAGTATATATATATATATAAGTGCGCCGCAGGCGAAATTTTTTAAAAATTTGTGAAATTTATTAAAATTATGCTTAATTTTCACTCGAAATATGCATTATAAACAGCTGAAAAAATTTTCTAGGGGGGGGGGCCCGGAATGTCAAAGGAGGGGGCCCAAATCCCCGGGCCCCCCCTGGATCCGCCACTGATATAAAGAGCTAAAGATGGTTATTTAAAAATCTTGGGTACAGTTTAGGGGGGGTCCCCCACTCCCCCTCCCCCAAATTTCGGATCTTGGTGGGGTCCCCCGAGCGAAATTTGGACCTTCTACTCCCCCCCCAAACCCAAACAGGTGGTACACCTATGAGTGCCGTTTTACCCTAGGGGCAACTTCTCAGCCAAATCTTAGACAAAAGATTTTTAAGGGGGACCAAGGACGCGAAAAAATCCCCCATAAGTGCCAAAATTTCGACCTGTTAGCTAGATTTGGCCGAAAAATGGTCATTTTTTGAAAAAATTTTCTAAAATTTTGACCTAAAATCGCTTTAAAACGGTGCAAAAACGCCTAAAATGTTAAAAGCAAGCCTTATATTTTGTTGAGAAAAGGGCTAAATGTAATTTAAAGAAAAGGGCTAAAAAGAAAATTTTGCATTTTTTGGCCATTTTTCAAAATTTCTGAGGTCCAAATTCTGGGGGATGGTTGGGGGGGGGGTACCCCATCACATTTCGGGGGTCGACCACCAAAATCCCAAGATTTACCCCCCCACCGAGACCCTAAGTTCCAGGGAAACTATGACCTATGCCCATGGCTACATGCTTAGAGTATATACCTTGGATAATATATCATCTAGGAGTTTTATTATCAGGGGATCAAAAAGTTTCTAAGTACTGCGAAAAAGTAAATAGAGCAGCACAGGTTCTGTCAGCTAGAATATTTAGATCTTTTCAAACTCGAGATAGTCAGATGCTACTTAAATTATACAAAACGTTTGTTAGACCGTTAGTGGAATATAACACACAGGTTTGGTCACAGTATCTCTTGAAAGATATTGACAAAGTGGAGCGTGCTCAACGGGTTTTTACAAAACGCTTGCCGGGAAAATGTACAATCTTTCATATGTAGATCGTTTGGAGGCCTTAGGACTAGCTAGTTTAGAATATCGAAGATTGGTTAATGATGCAGTCTTGTGCTACAAAATTGTGAAAAATGATATTGATATGGAATTTTCTGACTATTTTCAGTACTGTCCTGATGGGGGTACAAGAGGGCATAGGCTAAGATTGAAAGCTTTGCATAGACCAAATTTGGTTGTAACGCAAAATTATTTCACTTGGAGAGTAGTGAATCTTTGGAACGCACTGCCAGAAGAGGCTGTAAATGCAACCACAGTAAGTATTTTTCGGAACCAACTTGAAAATTTGAACCTGAGAAATTTTCTTAAAGGGCGGGGACTTAGATGACCAGTGCTGGTCTTTTCCTGTCCTACTTGAAGTATATATATATATACGTATATGTATTTTGTCTTTATACTAACAAATGACAGTATGAATGAGTTTACTGTAAGTTTAAATTAAAATTGTGACTCTGTACTAATAAACATTTTATTGTTTTGAATTATGTTACTTTCTCCTTCAAGTGAATTACTTGTCTTGTCTTGTCATCTAAAAACGTGTTTTCAGATATTTTGAAAAATTGTCTAGATTTGTAAAATATCTGAAAAATGTCTGGAAAAATGTCTGGAAAAAGTCTGAAAAATGGCTGGAAAAAGTGTGGAAAATGTCTGGAAAAAAACTGGAAAATGGCTGGAAAGTCTGGAAAATGGCTGGAAAAAGTCTGGAGAATGTCTGGAAAAAACCTGGAAAAAGTCTGGAAAATATCTGGAAAAAACCCAGAAAAAGTCTGGAAGAATTCTAGAAAAATCTGGAAAATGTCTGGAAAAAATCTGGAAAATGACGTTTCCAGGCTTTTCCCAGAGATTTACCAGACTTTTTCCAGACATTTTCCAGATCCAAAATATGCCTAGAAAATATCTGGAAAATCTCTGGAAAAATTTTTCCAGGTATTTTCCAGACTTTTTCCAAACAACAGAAAAAACCTGGAAAAAGTCTGGAAAAATTTTAGCGTTAAAAAATTTTTCCAGACTTTTTCCGAAAAAAGTTTTCCTGTGCCCTCCCCCGGCGAAACTCTAGAACCTCAGAAATTTCAAAAAAACAGCCAAAAATGCCAAATTTGCGAAGGTTTAGCCCTTTTCTCATCATAATAAGGCTTCTTTTTAACGTTTTGCACCTTTTTAAAACAATTATATATATATATAAGCCAAAATGTGAGAAATGTTTTGAGAAAAACTGACCATTAATCAGCCAAAAAATAGCTATATAACTTTTCGAGTCCAAAACTCGCTGATGGGGTTGGACCGCGAACCCCTCGACCCAAACGGACATGTCCCCGGGGCCCGCCCCCCACCCTAAAAATTGCGGCTACCGGCACTACTACCACCAAATCGGCGCTTAGACAACCCCCCCCTCCCTAAATTTGGACCTTCTACTCCCCTCCCCAACCCAAACAGGTGGTACACCTATGAGTGCCGTTTTACCCTAGGGGCAACTTCTCAGCCAAATCTTAGACAAAAGATTTTTAAGGGGGACCAAGGACGCGAAAAAATCCTCCATAAGTGCCAAAATTTCGACCTGTTAGCTAAATTTGGCCGAAAAATGGTCATTTTTTGAAAAACTTTCTAAAATTTTGACCTAAAATCGCTTTAAAACGGTGCAAAAACGCCTAAAACGTTAAAAGCAAGCCTTGTTTTGATGAGAAAAGGGCTAAATGTAATTTAAAGAAAAGGGCTAAAAAGTAAATTTTGCATTTTTTGGCCATTTTTTGAAATTTCTGAGGTCCAAATTCTGGGGGATGGTTGGGGGGGGGGTACCCCATCACATTTCGGGGGTCGACCACCAAAATCCCAAGATTTACCCCCCCCCGAGACCCTAAGTTCCAGGGAAACTATGACCTATGCCCATGGCTACATGCTTAGAGTAACCTTGGATAATATATATATCATCTAAAAACGTGTTTTCAGATATTTTGAAAAATTGTCTAGATTTGTAAAATATCTGAAAAATGTCTGGAAAAATGTCTGGAAAAAGTCTGAAAAATGGCTGGAAAAAGTGTGGAAAATGTCTGGAAAAAAACTGGAAAATGGCTGGAAAGTCTGGAAAATGGCTGGAAAAAGTCTGGAGAATGTCTGGAAAAAACCTGGAAAAAGTCTGGAAAATATCTGGAAAAAACCCAGAAAAAGTCTGGAAGAATTCTAGAAAAATCTGGAAAATGTCTGGAAAAAATCAGGAAAATGACGTTTCCAGGCTTTTCCCAGAGATTTACCAGACTTTTTCCAGACATTTTCCAGATCCAAAATATGCCTAGAAAATATCTGGAAAATTTTTTCCAGGTATTTTCCAGACTTTTTCCAAACAACAGAAAAAACCTGGAAAAAGTCTGGAAAAATTTTAGCGTTAAAAAATTTGTCCAGATTTTTTCCAGACTTTTTCCGAAAAAAGTTTTCCTGTGAAATGTGAGGAAACTTTTTCAAAAAATGACCATTTTTTGGAAAAATTTAGCTAACTTTCTGGAGCAAAAAAGTGCTGGGGGGGTGGGGGGTAACAAAAAGTGGGGGAACGGAAAGTCAAAAAATCTGGGAGGGGGTAAAGTTGGTCGAAAATTTTGGGGGCGGGGGTACCCCCCCAACCCCACCCTGGTGAAACTGGGTGGGATCAGCCGGTTTGAGCTGGGGTGGGGTCCGAAAAAATCGAATTTGGGGTTAAAAAAATTTTTCGGTCAAAAATTTAGAAAAAATTCGCGAATTCGCTAAAAAACGCTATTTCCAACTAAAAATCAACAATATTTCATGATTTTTGTTCATTTAGTCGAAAAACTTGTCCAAAAAATTTCGAATCTTTACTAATTTTGAGGCAAAATTTTCAAAATTGTGAGAGTGGGGTCTGGAAAATTTGGGTGGGTGGGATCTGGGATTTGACCATTTGGGGGTGGGGTCTGCCTCCAAAATTTCGAAGGTGGAGTCGGCACTTTTCCATTCGGGGGGAGGGGTCCCCCCCCGCAGGTACGCGTATTCTGGGGATGGGTAAACATAGGTGTGGGGGGGGGGGGTGGGGTTGGGGGGGTAACCCCCCCAGCCATTTTTACAAACCCCCCAAAAATTTTTGGGGGCCCCTGGCCCCCCCCCCCCCAAAGGGGGGGGGGGGGGTAGTCGCGCCGACGGCGCCAAAAATTGGGCAAAAATTGGGCAAAAATTGGGTATTTTAAGGGTAAATTCTGCAAAATTTTTCAAAAAAGTCCAAACTTTTGGCATAAAGTGTTATTTTATTGCGATAAATACACGTTTTTAACGGTTTTATGGACGTTCTGGCTCAATATTTACCTTATTTTAGACTTAGAAACATGTTGGCAATCAAGTTTTCGAGTTTAAACCCCTGTCTAATGTCAAAACTACCTCATAGTTGAATGTTTTTTGGCATTAGCAATGGCTGAAAATGCGATTTTTGACATAAAAATAGAAAAATTTTTTGGGGGAGGTGTTTGGGGGGGGGTCGTGGGGGGGGGTTTGGGTTGGGGGGTCTAAAAAGGGGGCCCTCCCCCCCAAATTCCGGGGGAGGGGGGCCCCCCCACACACGAAGCCCATTTCCAGAAATCAATTATAAAAAAATTAATTTTTTCTAATTGTTTTCTACATTACGAAATTTTTTCTAAATTTTTTCAATTTTTTTCTAAATGATTTCCAAATTAGAAATCAATTAGAAATCAAAATCGATATAATATGTAATTGTTTTCTGATTGTTTTTAAATGTTTTCCTGAGTATAAAACAATTTGAAAAGAATTCAAATATTTTTCTAATTGTTTTCTAATTGATATCTAATTAGAAACAAGTTACCCCTTAAAAGGGGAATAATACCGCCGTAGAGTTTGGAATTTATGTGTTCATCGTTTTGTTTGTTTTCATCATACTGTTCATAGTATGATCATAGTGTACGGTGACGTTAGCTTTTGACTAGTTTCTACTCCCGGACATTTGCCGTCTCTGAGACAAAAGAATGGGAGTAGTTTATTGCCATTTGCCATTGCCAATTGTGAAATTAAAATTCTACTGGAAGAAGGATTCGATCTGTTTCCGGACCAGCGCCAAGCGGACACCCTAGCCACTACACTACTCTGACTATAACGTTTTTGAGTAAACTGCGAGAGAGAAAATTATCATTTATCTATATATGTTTATTTTAAACAATTTATTTTATCTAAATTCTAAAGCAAAACAAACACTAATGAAATAAATACAGTGCAAGCTCAAACTCAGTCTTAGCACACGAAAATTGTAACAACAGTTTTAGCTATTTATTGATCTGTCAAACCCTGCCAATCAAGTGACAGGCAAATAACGCCCGATTTTCGGTAGTATGAGAAAAGGCAGAGATTGATCGTTTGCAAAACAATTTACAGGGCATTGAAAATGAACTAAATCGACTATAATGATGCTCTAAAAATTGCAAAATCTTAGAAAAATTGCTGGGCAAAAAAACCTGCGTAACAGGGACATGTGTTGAAGATAGGACGGAAATCCTCCGCGCCAAGCAATTTACATGCAAAACATATGAATTCAGATGGGTCAACCCATTACAAGTATACCGCCTCCGGCGGTATAAAAAATTGAAAATATGAAAATTTTTCCAATTGTTTTCTAATTGTTTTCTAACTCGCAAAATACCATGAATAATTATTTTGTTTCACTGTTTGCTGTCTAATTGAATGTTTTTCCTTGCTGGCCAAGAACTCGATTCTTATATTTAATTTGTCAGAAGTGCTTAGTATTGGTTTTTGCACTCGGGAAAAGCTTGGATGTTGGGGTGGCTCAGGTTTTGGTTGGATGGGATCTGCTGGGGGGGGGGGGGGCGTCGTAAAAATTTCGTCAACCATAATGCAGAAATTGCATTTTTAGTTTAAATACGCTATGTATAACTGCTCTTATGTATATCTAGTTGTTTAAAATGTTGCGAAAATTTGCTTTTACTGGGTAAATGTTTGAAGTTTTTTTGAAATTATTTTGAAGTAAGTTGAAGTAATTTTAGCATGTGTAATGAAAAGGCTTTCATTAATGGTCAAAGTTGGTTGAAATTGCTTATCAAGTTAATCATGTGAAGAGATGCGCTGAGGTTTAGTCAATTGAAGATTATTATGTTTCATATGTTTCATCATATTTGTCAGAATCGAATGTCCAAGTTCATATTTGTATAGATGTCTGGAAGAAAATATCAGAGTTGCCAGACTGAAACCAGCAATTAACGTCCCAGTCTTTACCCCAAAGGCTAAATTAATAATAGACGTAGATTCTTTTAATCGTTTAGTATGAAGTATTTAGTACTAAGAATAGCAGAGCGCACATATGAAACCAATACTAAAATCAAAAGATTTGTTGAGTAGAACGAATTAGCAGGAGATCTAGTTGAAGAGTGGGTACTCTTTTTTGATTTTGAATTGGTCCGGGATGGGTCCTTTTCACTTATATTGTCACATATTATAGTCGAGAAAGCCGTGTCAAAACGATTTTAGTCCCTATTCACAGGAAAGAATTACGCAAATTGGTTTTCAAGCTTGCAGAAATTCTCTAAAGTGCAGTTTTATGGCAAGAAAATGCCACATATTGGAAGATAGTCACGTAGCTAAGCTTAAAATAATCATATAGGTAGTTATTTAATATAAAATAAGTTTATAATTGGTTAGCTAGTGGTTATATGAATTACTTAGTAGTAATTAGACTCTAATTAGTTAATTTTTACAATTTTTATCTAGAAAATGACTTAGACTCATCGGAAAGGCAATTTTCTCCTGATTCCAAAAATGCAATCCCCATCTTTTAACTCCCAAAAATGAGTAAGTTATTAATGAAAATGTTTTAATAAGATTACTTCTGGTTTCGTAATCTTACCTCTTTAAAAGGTTTACCTCAAAATTTAGTACCCACCCACCTTTGTGTTAACTTTAGAAACTCCCTTTTTCATTGTCTGGGAAGCCGTCTGCTTCCCAGACAGCGTAGTAGTGGGAGTACTACTACGTCCATTCATTCTCTCTACGTGAGGCTTGTCCTCACTTGAACTTTAGTTTGGGCCAAGAGGCCAGGAGAGAATTGCCTCTCCAAAAGAAAGTTAGTACACACTTTTTGTGTACATAGGTAGGTTTGGAGGGGGCTTAGCCTCCTCCCTGATAATTTAAAATTAACGAAAAAATTGCTAGGAATAGGTAATAACATACGTAGAATTAGAAACTGCAATCAGTTGTAGCTAGAAAATTACGTACGAATTTTTATGCACATTTTTAGGCAATTGCTCCCTACTTCCTCGGTCAAGCGAGGACACTGAGTTTCTAGCAATAGGGAGCAATTGCTGCTAAGGTTGCTGTGTTGGCTTCTCTTGTTTGCGGCCAAAAGTTCACTCAAAATTTCAAAGTAGGGGCCCAGGACAAGAGAAGCCAAAGAAAATTATAAAATTTGAAATGGACGTATAAGTTGTGCCCAAAGATGGCACTTAAAATATTTTTCCCATAATCGGCCGGGATTGGCCTGATTTTTGAGCCCCATCTCAGTTGAATCCATGAAAGTTGAAAATTAAGTCCGAAACTTCCCCCTTTGGTTGCATTTACATATTAACCAAAATTTTATAAAATTCTAGAAAGCTTCGGACCCAGAAATTAATCAGAAAAGTGGTCAGTTGGGGGCAATATTTCGCCATCATCGTTCATCTTCACCCCAACTGACCACCAGGCCCAAAAAGAGCCTGGATCTTCATGTGGAAAAGATAGGAAGCTTCTAGAAGTTTCTAGAAACTTCTAGAAGCTTCTACCTAAAATCAAAGAGAAGTCCCCGTCTCCGAGCTGTCACTGAGCTGTCAGAGAGCTGTCAGCTCAGTGGCGAATTCTAAAATTCTCATTGGTGTTCGCTGAGGGCCGACCGAGAGCGGTCGGCCAAATTTTCTTCTCCGAGTGCACGTCCTTATAGTGGGCTGTGGTTTGCAGCACCTAGGACTGTGCACTCACTATAAATTTTTAGGAAAAATCTAGGGACTTTTCTGGCCTTCGGGCCAGAAAAGGATGTGAGTTTATACCCGCGAACACCTACAATCTGAGGAGCCTTTGGGTCTTCTATACCCGGCTCAAAATTCACTGGCTAGGATCAAAAATATTAGGAATTTTGCATTGTCGGCCTTCGGGCCTATTTTTTATATATTATGTGATTTTTGGCCTTAGGGCCCTTTTTCTTTTCATGCGACCAATGGGCCAATTTTTTCTCAATATTCCAAGCCACGGCCCTAGAGGCCAGTTTTTGCATTGTGAAGAGGGCCCTCGTGGCCATAGGGCTTTGGTAGTTTACGGGATTTGAGTGGGGACCTCACGTTCTGAGTCTGAGATAGAGGGTCCCTTAATTACGACCCTAATTTTTATTAAGTTAATTATAGGGATCTTTTCACCCCACAGCCTGCAACTAGGTGTTGCCGGCCATATAACTGCCATAAGGTGTAACGAAGGCGCTAATGATCTGAAAATCACTGTTAGTATCATTGTCTTTATTTTCAGCGTTAGGTCGGCTTCAAAATTATCAGGTTTCTAAAATATAGGTTATTTTTGAACTGAATCTAAAACCTTGAGTCTTTACATTACTTTGTTGATTAATAATTCTGAGTTTCGGGGAGGAATGGCCGGCTTCCTCTGATCAGTAAATTAAAATATGTTTTCTGCAATCTTGTTTAATAATAATTGCTTAGCAATTATTATTCACTCAGGCTTTCACAAATTTCCATCAAGCTTTGTTTTAAATGAGGAAAACGTGAGGTTTTCCTAAAATTCGAGTTTCCCAAATCTCAAAGTTTACAAAAGTTAAACAGCAACATTAGTGAGAAAATTACGAAATGTGCATAAACCGGTAGTTTAAGGTAGTACCTAGAATTAGATTAGAAATAAGAAAACCTGTAGTTAGGATTGTTTCATATAGTTCATAATTGTAATCATGTTTAATAATTATGTTTGTTTTAAGGAGTTAGAATGTATTAGCTAAGACAGAATGCGTGAAAAGGTGTGTGTGAATGCTTGTTTTGTGTGTATTCGTATGTGTGAGGCAGCTCACATAAACCCCTTCGGTTGATGAAGGTTGTGAGAATTGCCACAGTGAGAATGAGGAACCAAAGTGGTGTATGCGATTTGTGTGAAAGTATAAGAATGAGTGTGTGAATGCGGCAACTCTTGTAAACTCCTTTTGTGTGATAAAGGTCTTGAGGTTTGCCTAGAGTGACTGATATTAAGGTATTAGGCAGGATAAGGGTGGATCTGATTAGCAGTCACCCAAATATTAACAATACAGTACGTAAGTGTGAATGTTGTGTGAATGTCGTATAAGTGTGCCAGCAGTGGCACAGGGAGAGTGTTGTATAAATGTTGTATAAGTGTGCCAGCAGTGGCACAGTGTGAGTGTTGTGTAAATGCTACGTGAGCGTGTCAGCAGTGGCACGGTATGAATGTTACGTAAAAGTATATATGTAACTGATGAATGTGCGTCTTTAGCTAAGTTTGTAATAAATAAATGGTTGTATGTTGAATGAAGCAATCGGACATAAACGAGTATATGTGTTTGTGTGTGTATATGTGTTTTCTGTTCCAGTACCCGTGGTGTTACGGGCATTACAAAATAACTACCTAAGAATCAGATAATAAACGGGAAATTGCATAATTGGAAGTTAGATTTAGTTAGTGGTGTGTGAAAGTCCAATCGGATAGAATGTACGTTGGAATGTGGTCATAAACTGCACAATTGAAGTATGAGTGAAAATATGCAAATGAGGTAGTGAATCTAGGCCTAGGGTCAAGGGGACCCCGGATTAGGTCATAACCATCAGATAATGCTCAGGAAGTCCTCGATTCGTCCGCATAGGCAGCTTTACGTAATAGGGCGGACGAATCGCAACAAAAGGACGCTGTGTTTAATTCGAATTACACAATGCTGACATCATTTTGACTGAAATTCAAATCTCCTGCATTCTTTATTAAATTTACCTAGGTCTACGTAAGAAGTCAGTTTTAGGTAAAAATACTGTATTGATTACTTTAATTATCATGATTTCCGCCTAAAATCTGCGGTTACTGCTGTTCCTGTTTGGAATGAGCAATATTGTGATCTTTATGCTTGCCAGTGCTATGTTTCTTAACATCGTTCAATGGGACGGAATTGCGTTTGACATTTTAGTATCCGTCGGGTTTAGGCCACAAAAATGGACTATAAACCAATAAAAATAGAAATAAATCAATTATTGCACGCATGGCGTTTGACAGATGGTTTAAAGCATAAAGGATGAGCAAGCACTTTGAACAGCAATACTCAGAAAGCAATAGTAACCTAGAAATAAGATATACGATTATTAGTTACGTACGATTAATAATTTTTTTTCGGCCACCTCACCCCAGTTGGTATTCCGGTTAGGGGTAGTGTCAGCTTGTTTTCAAAGTTTCGTGGGGTGTGGGGAGCTGACACTGAATAACTGCAATCGCAATTATCCGAGGTGTTCTCCAAGGCTGTCGAAGCGTTCATTACTTCAACCGTAATGAAGGCCCCGTGGCAGCGCTCACCAAGCAGGCGGCCGCCCCTTGCACATGCTCGGTAAATTGCCGGAAGGGGGGGGGAAATTCAAGGTCTCCCCTGAATTGCTATCTGCGGCTCCTGCTGGCGCCGGCACGAACGACTGTCTGAGTAGATCTATCGTTCGATTAAGGATCCTAAGGATCCCAACTTTCGTGTTTGTGGTCGATGTGTACAGAGGGTACATCAACCTTCCCCTCCGATCGACCTGTGCATGGCGTTAAAGAATTGATGTTATTCACCGGCAATCAGATTACTTTCTAGTAAAGTAAAGCAACTTAGCTGATCCACTTTCAATTGCACAGGTAACTTTGTCTGCGCCTGATTGTGAAGGTGATCGTCCATGTGTTATAAATAACTTAGCTTTGGAACATGGCTCTTTTCAGCTTTGCAAGAAGGAACAGTCTGTTGGAAATTATGATGCCACATTTGTAACTACAGCGGTACAAGCAGATCACATAGAAAAGGAAGCCGGCGGTAGTAGTTGTAGTAGGTTGATTAGGAGAAGAGTGAGATCCAACGGTTAAGTTTTGATCCACCTCTTATATGGTGAAAATTTCTCTATCAACTTTGAGTTGGGATGCCTAGGAAAAGAAAAGCTAGTAAGATTTCTGCAAATAAGGTTAGCATAGAAATAAATTCAGTGATTGAATAGATTTTGTACTGACAGTTCTTTTCCATTTTGGCTATTTAGTGACAGTAATGAATTTGTTAGGTTCCTCTTTTGTAAATAAGGATTAAATGTCGGTGGGGAACAGCACCGCGCGAACTGAATTTGATTAATAAACCATATTAAGAAAGCTGATTGATAGGTCAATAGCTAAGGGGTACGCTAAAGTCGATTAAGCGATGTTTTGCTTTAAGATTACACTCTTGCAAGATAAATGTCTGAGCCAGTCCGTGAAGTGGCCGGGGTAACCTTTGAAGGATATGCCCTTCCTAAGGTTGCGAGGCTTCGACGTCTATCACTTGTTAAATTACTTGAGTTACTTGTGAGAAGAGCTGACCCTAAATTTCGTTCTTTGTAGGTGCCAGTACAACAAGATCCCCGCAGACGTCGTACTAATGACAGTGGACTGAATGATCGGTCAATTGGATCCCATCTGTTTGGGCCCGCAGCAATCACAGTGGGTTCAAGGATTACAAATTCCAGTGGTGGCACTGGACGTGGGATGGATGTTGAGAACTTTCGGGTTGTTCAGTGGAATATTCGTGGACTGTGTGGAAAGTTGGGGGACCTGAAAGAGTTTCTGAGGGTAGAAAAACCGCATGTAGTTCTTCTTCAAGAAACATGGTTGGGATCAGGTGCGTCTCCGTCATTTGAGGGATATGTTCAGTTCAGACAAGATAGGGATGGCAGGCGAAGAGGTAGAGGAATTTTGACTTTGGTACAGCTGGGGATTACCTGCGGATTTGTTTTGGTGCCGTGGACTGGTGCTGCACAGCCCGGGGATGTGCAGTGTCAGTTTGTGGAGTTGAGTTTTGGTGGAACTGAATATACCATTGGAAACATATATTGTCCTCCCGGGTCTCCTGCTGTTTTCCCAGATATAAGTGGAGTCCGGGGCCGTAATTTCATTCTGGGTGGCGATTTCAATGCGCACCATCCCTCTTGGAGGAAGGTAACTCCCAACCAGTCAGGCCAGGGACTGTTGGATTGGATTGGAGAGTGCCAGCTCCCGTTGGTGATTTTGCAACAAAGCTTTGAGATGCAGACCATGGTTCGTGGATCTACCCCTGATTTGCTACTGATTTCAGAGGATATGATGGAAGGTGTTACTGTGGATATTCGTGAACCAGCAGGCAGTGATCACTGTCCAGTCTTAGCTACATGGAATAGAAGAAAACATTATCCAAAAAGGAGATTGAATTGGATTTACAAGAAAGCATCGTGGACGCTGTTTCGCAATCTGACAGAGGTGGAAGTTGAGAAGTTGCCTCCTGTTACGAATGTGGAAGTATCAGCAAAATCCTTTGCTAATCTTGTACTGGAGATAGCCAGGAGATCAATTCCAAGAGGTAACAAGCGATCTGGTGGCCGGGGACAGCTGTCTGCGTTGTGCAAACGGCTAGTTGCTAAACGTAGACGTGCATTCCGCATATATAGAAGATTTCCCACCGCCACAAATCTTCGCGCTTTACGGTCAATGTCCAATTTGGTGCAGGCTACGATGAAGCAAGAAAGGCGACAGCAGTGGAGAAGTTATCTGCAATCTTTGAGCATAAAGTCTGGCGGTGTGTCTCCTTGGGGATTAATACGACGAATGTCAGGTAAACAAAGTGGAAATCGGGATTTTCCTTTGAAACGACCAGATGGTACTACGGTTTTCTCACCCTGTGGCAGAGCCAATGCGTTGCTGCAGCACTTCAGTAGCGTCGGAGAAATTGATAACGCGGAGTATAGAAAGTTGATGATGCATATGAAAGACCACTTTACCAGAGATGTTGGCGAAGGTTGCCTCGGCGCCAGAATAACGATGGAGGAGTTGGAGGATGGAATAAGGTGTCTGGCAAAGAAAAAGAGGCCAGGAAAAGATGGGATCAGTAATGAGATGTTGAAGCATCTGGGTAAGGAAGCGAAAACTTACTTACTCGACTTATTCAACATGAGTTGGGAATTTGGAGTTGTTCCTAGTACCTGGCTGCATGGACTGATCGTGGCATTATTAAAGCCGGGCAAAGTGTCATCAAGTGTAGAAAGTTATCGTCCTATTTGCTTGCTGAGTTGTGTAGGCAAACTGTTGGAACGCATAATAAATAAGCGTTTGATGTGGTGGTTGGAGCACAGGGGGTTGATAAGTACCGAACAGCATGGCTTTCGTAAGATGCATTCTACTCAGACGCAGTTGCTGAAGTTGTTGACTGATGCTCAAGTAGGTTTCCATCGGAAATTGTGCACGTCCGCTGTGTTTCTGGACCTAAAACAGGCTTACGATCGGGTTCCTAGGGTGTTGGTGTTACGCAAAATGGTTCAAGCGGGTGTGAGCGGAAGGATGATTCGGTGGATGCATGCCTTTTTGGAAAAAAGAACAATACAAGTGGAGTGTCAAGGGTGTGTTTCAAGAACTAAGGTGATAAACAGTGGTGTTCCTCAGGGTGCTGTGCTAAGTCCTGCTCTATTTCTTATTCTGATTAATGACCTCCCGGCCACAGTAAGAGAGCTACTTTCCTTAGATGACTCTGGACGTGTGGACGATGTTGATAAGATTGGTGTGGGGATGTTTGCTGATGACATTGCTTTCTGGGTTAGAGCTACGTCTGTGAATGATGGAGCAGCATGCTTGCAGATGATGTTGGACGCAATGGCCGATTGGTGCGAGACGAACAAGATGGTCATAAGCGTCCCAAAATGCGTCGCTACGTTGTTCTCTTTGCGTCATCGTGATGATTTAAAGGACTTGCGACTGGAGGTGAGGGGTCTACCCATAGCAACGTCGGCATGTGTTAGGTATTTGGGACTGTGGCTTGACCGTCGTTTGACTTGGAAAGACCATGTGGAGAGAATTGCTGCTAATGGACGAAGCCGCGTAGCACTTCTTAAACGACTGGGAAATGGGAGATGGGGATGTGATCGAGACACTCTTAAGCAAAGTTATTTGACATTCGTTAGACCCGTCATAGAGTATTCGCAGAGTCTTTGGGCCACAGCTTCTCCAAGTGTGATGCAATTGGTGGATAAGGTTCAGAAAGAAGCTTTGCGCGTCATCACTGGTGGGATGAGATCCACACCTATCAGTGTAATGGAAATCGATACCAGGATTCCGCCACTGTCTGCGCGTCAGCGGATATCCTTAGTTAAAGGCTATTGGCAGGCGGAAACTTCCTCCATGAAACAAGAGCTGAGAGGGATTTATTCCCGTAACTGTCGCTGGAGATTGAAGCGCCAGAGTTTGCCAAAAGTTGCCCGATCTTGTGCTAGAAACTACAGCAGCTGCGCTCCCATCCTTTTATCCGATTCTGCAATAGCTGGTCCATGTTCTCTGGATCGGCCTAAGGTGGTACTTGACCTCTTGAGCATGACTGGTGGCGCTACTCAGAGAGAGAAAGCGGGGCTGGGAAAGTTATTGGCACAAAGGTACCATCGACAAGGATGGTCTCTGATATTTACCGATGGGTCCTTTGAGCCACTGACCCGGCGGGCTGGAGTGGGACTGTTGGCAATAACCCCTGATGAACGGTTGTTTGAATTGGCTGTGGGAGTTGGACCTTTGTCTTCTGCATTATGTGCGGAAATGACAGCTATAGTATTTGCCCTTGAAAAGGTTGTTGTGGATGGTGATAGGGATTTGGGTGGCCAAGGGGTGGTAATACTCAGTGACTGCTTGGGGGCCATGTCTCGGATCCAGAAAGGTGACCCCGTAATCGTTGGGATTATGAAGGGCATTCTGTTGCCTGTGGAGTTTTGTTGGATTCCTGGGCACAGCGGAATTCCTCAGAACGAGTACGTGGATGGGCTTGCCAGGAGTGGACTTGAGATGGAGCAACAAGGAGGGTATGCGTTGGTCAAAGATGTAGGGAAGCTTTGCCAGAAGATGAGCCTGGAACAATGGCGGCAAAGTTTTCCAGAACAAACTAAGGACACTTTTTACGGGCAGTTTAGCCCCTTTGAAAAGAATATTGATCCTATAGAGATTTTGAACCGGCGGGAACAGGTTTTAATTTTCCGTCTCAGATGCGGACATGTAGGCCTTGGTTCGCATCTCCGTTTGGTAAATCCTTTGATTGACATTAACTGTGCATGTGGTGCGACTGAGACTATTCAACATGTTCTCTTGAATTGCCCTATTAATGAAGAAATTCGACGGGAATTGTGGCCCACTGGTAATCCCGACCTAGGCAGGCTTTTGTTTCACTTGCCTGATATGAAGAAAACATGTATATTATTAGATAGAAGCAACTATGCTTTATGAATTATAGTTTAATTGAAAACTAAATGAATGAAAAAAAAACGTGTCAACTTAATAAGGCAGTAGAGATAAGATACGGTCTCGATGATTTGAGTCCTTGAGCTCCCTTGCTTTGAGTCGACTGGTAGAGGTGTTTGGTCCTTGAGTGCACAAAGTGGTGGGTCATCAGTTAACGTCCTACCTGAGTAAGATGGAGAGGGAAGCTATAAATATAAAACCTTGTTAAAAATGTATCTACAGAAGTAAAAATCATTTAGTTTGTACTGCATATCTAAGATCCGTCATAACTTTTAGTTCAAACCTACGACTGAGCCGGTTTGGTAATTTAGTAACCCAGAATAAACCTAAGGTTAGTTTAAAAGAGTTTAAATTCTGAGTGTGATCGCTTTACAACATATAATCAAGTAATCAGGAATTGTGGGTATGCTTCTTGCTTTTGGGCTATCTGATTTTAAGTTTATAAATTTATACATTCGGAACTTATCTTAAAAAAACGGCCTCCTCTTGATCAGCATCGGATCGGATCTCCGAGAAATTAGTTAAGATCGAATCGATTAATAATTAATATGTATCAGACTATCTTCCAATCGCAACAAAATTGACGTTTATGCACTAGTTTATAGTTTAATGTCGAAATTAGTTTTGAATCAATCTATGCAGGAAATGGGTATTTCCTGCAGTTTGGGACCAGAAATCGTCCTAAACTAACCAGAACTACAATTATGGTGTCATTTCTGTGCAATAGCTGGATAATGGATGTAACCATCAATTTGATCTAAATATTGGGTTCTTGCTTGTGATCAGAGATCCAGAATTACTTGAACTCAGTTGTGGTAATTCTAGATAGTACAAAAGCAGAATGTATGTTACAGAAACGTGTTTAGTCACAATTTCCTGCACAATAGTGCAGGAAATTGCTCAAAATATTACATTCTGCAAACCTGGTCTTTACAGTCAGAGATAACATAAAAGCCTTCAAAATTTCACACTAAAATTAGCGAGTTTTACATGTTTCAACAATTTCAAGATGACAAGTTCATGCTTAAGATCTGAAGCCAAAAGAGTGAATAATGGTTGCTGGGTTCGATTCCCGCACCATAACTGTGTAATTAATGGGTTTTAACCCATTTGATTCAGGTGCGAAGTCTTTGGATCTCTCGCCTGAAGACGTCAATCTTGCCTCTGGTCGATTAGCAGTGATTATCAGTATTGGAATTGGAATCATTGAGTAGGAGCCGGAAGTGCTCAGAGTCATAATCAGTCGAAGGACATTTGGATCCAATAACTGTAGGTGCTCTTGTTGGTTAGAGAATAACTGAATCTTTGAGGCAGAGACGAACCTAGTCCGCACCGGAATCTTTGGGTAGAAACTGAAACCTATTTTGGTGATCGAAATTTGGAAATTTGTTTGGAAACCAGCCTAAGATCCGAATTGAACTTTTTACACTAGAATTACGAATCGACATCTTATTTGATTTAAAATGCTTATCTCTGTTCTTCTTACTCTATTGGGGGTGGATATCCTCCTAGCTCTGCTTTAAAGCTAAGTAACTCCGTCAATCCTGAGAAATTGATAGTGAAGACAAGATAGAAGACAGATCTAAATTAAATTGAACTTTAAATTAATCTGTTAATTTTGAACGGTTATCTCCCGGTAATTCCCTCACCTCACCGAGCCTAGTATTAGCTGATCCTCTTGAATTGGAGTTGATCTGCAGGAACCTCTCCGATAGCAATCTCTAAAGTGGGCTGTGGAGTCCTAGCGACTACTTTGCAGCAACTGAGAGCTCACCCAGAGTCCGAGCTCACCCTCAATTTGTATTATCATTAATTATTATTAATTATTGTTGATTAATATTGTTTTGGGTCCTTTGGTACTGTAAAGGACAGATAAAGAGAGTGCACCAGCATAACACGCACATAAAGCACATAGGACACCAGTAGTTGAAGTGAGTTAGGTTATAGAGTTGTACCGGAATAGGAATAGAGAAATAACAGTAACCTGAAGAAGAGTATAGTCCTTGGCTGAACGTGCGTAACCTAACATAACTGTTGGGGTAAGGTTAATTTGAAATTAATCGAATCCGTCCCTACAGAGAAAAGTAAGCCAACGCAGTTTAATAACAAATCATATCAAATCAATCATTTTGAATCTGAAAGAAAATTCCAGGTCAGTCAGTTCATTACACATGGTGTTTAACAAAATTATACGGGTAATTATGCAAAATTATCAGTCTGCGGGAAGGGGCTCCTTCCAAAGTTTAGAGGGGGTCGTAACCTTTGCCTGACGTTTATTAATTCAGTTTCTCAGGTTTTATCTTCTTCTTTCTCATTTATTAAGTAAACATATAAAGTCATGTAAATATTTTTTAAAAATAGCGTTGCAATATAAATATGCGTATATATTTCTATGCGTATATATAGCGCGGCGGGAAATAAAAGCCCAAAATTACGAATTTTGGCTATATATAACATTTTATTAAGCGACAATTCGAAAATCTAAGGATAAATATATACGTATGACGCCTTGCAAAGAGCTTCAAAATGAGCCATAAAACATCTCTCTAACAGTTATATATATACGGTTGGTGAGAAATTTTCGACCAAACCGATGGGAGAAACCCTTCCGAAATTTTTGCTGGAAGCATGCCAGAACAGTTTTGACTATACCATTCGAAAGAGTGGGTCAATTTTAGTACATCTGCATCTAAAACTATCAATATTTTTGCAAAAATTCATGTCAAATTGACTTTTGAGAATTTTGTATGTTTATATGACACGTAAACATAGGAAAATGTTGGAAATTGTTGAAATTTGCTTACATCTGCAGTTCACATAGAAAACGTGTTTTTGTTGCATTTAAAGCCAAACCATACCTATTTTAGTTAAAAATTGGCGAATTTTGTCGAAATTGAAAAATTTGGCTTGAAATGGTACCATGTCAGATTTTAGCCCCTGGATCACACATAGAAGGTTAAACCTAGGTAATATCTATGCCAAATTGATCAGGAGGCTCTATTGAGCTAAGAAATGCATGAATTTATCCTTTGCTGCTAATGGTTAGAAAAATATTTCATTTTGAAATTTGGTTTTTCCAGCACATGGGTTTTTCCCGCACATGGGTTTTTTCGCACACATGTGTTTTTCCCGCCGAGTCTAGGTCCCGTCAGGTCGCACCACAGGTACCAGAGCCCAAATTGCATACACCATCGTGAAGTTCGAGACATATCCTCTGTGAAACTGTAATCCGTTTTCGGCTCTTTTCAGTAGTTCAGGGTTGACCCCCCCAAAGTTCACCCTCTCTAACCCATATGTTGGGAATGGGTTGGACCAAAAATTCCAAAATTTTCAGTCCCAAAAATTTGCTGAGAGGCAGCGGGAGCTATAATAACACACCCTCCAGGGTAGTTTTTCCCTCCGCGCTATACATATATATGTAATATATATACATATATTAATTAAGTAAATATGGCCCCATCACCTAATCGACAAATCCCAAACCCCACCCACCCAAATTTGCCAGACCCACCCTAAGAATTTCTGACATTTCACTAAAAAATCTTGCAAGTTTTCTTTAACATCTTGCTTAAAATGAAGAACAATCACTATTTTTAGATTTTGTGCAGTTAATTAAAATAGCATTTTGTCTGAAAATTTTTAAAGAGAAATGTTTTACCTCCTCTCCCAAGTTAGATTTTTTCTTTGACCAAATCCCAATACATAAATTGTTAGCGGCATTAGTGGTGATAAGCAGCAGTGAGATATCGCCGAATCAACATTAGAAATAATCTGGAAAACAATTAGAAAAAATTGCAAGCTACAGAGGAGGCGTTTCTGAAAACAATCAGAAATCATTAGAAACATTTTTGAAAACAATGGATATTATTTAGAAAACAATAAGAAAATGTTAACTTTTATTAGGAAATTAATTCGAAAGAAATAAGAAAATATTGTGTAATCAATTAGAAATAATTCAGAAAACAATTAGAAAGTGGTGCCTGCCTGGTTAGAAAAAATTAACAGAAATTAATTAGAAAACCACAAGAAAACAATTAGAAAAATATAGAAAACTATTAGAAACAATCAGAAAATTTATGGAAAAAAATTAGAAACTTTTTTCCAATTGTTTTCTGGAAATGGGCTTCGTGTGCCCAACCCAAATCCACGTTACACCTATGGGGGTAAATTAGGGAAATTTGGTGGTCGACCCCCGAAACCTACGGGGGGGAAGTAGAAACCCCAAACCCCAATCCCATTACCCAGACCAGAATTCAGACCTCAGAAATTTTTTTTAAAAATGGCCAAAAATGCAAAAAATTTGGTATTTTAACCTTTTCCTTGAAAATAAGGCTTGTTTTTACGTTTCAGGAATTTGCACATCGTTTAACAAGATTCTAAGCCAAAATTTGAGAACAAATTTTCAAAAAATGACTGTTTTTAAGCTCCACCCCCTCCCAGGTATATACGCCTATGCCTGGCGTGGCACTGCCGTAGCCCCCAGCCCTTTTTTCAACCCCCCAAAACTTTTTTGGGGGGACGTCCCCCCCCACTGGTTGTAGTCGCGCGCGCCGAAGGTGCGAAAAATGGTCAATAGTTGGGTATTTTTAGGGTAAATTTTGGAAAAATTTTCTAAAAAGTCCAAATTTTTGCCTTAAAGCATAGGTGTAACGGAGATTTGGGGTGGGGGAGGCTCCCCCTCCAACATTTTCTGGGGGCCCCCTCTGGGTTACCATACATAATGCCAATGGGTTCCAATTCTGGGAGGGTGTACCCCACTCTGGCGAAGGGTCAGCCCCTAAAAATTCCAAAATTTTAAGGGGGTCTACCCGAAAATTTGCAAAAATAATTTTAATAAATAATTTTAACAAAATAATGCAAAAAACATTTTTAGCCAAACAGTAAGTAAAAATGGAGATTTTTAGCGTTGTTAAGATTTTAAAAAACCGCTAAAATTTGCTAAAAATGTCCAATTGTTGCTAAAAATCGCTGAGGACTGGAGTATACCCTTCTCTTTTGGACAACAGGGTCTACTCTTTTCCCTTCTCGCAGACAGGGTCTACCTGTCTTTTGTCGGTCTTGGGACGGGAGTCTGCACGGTCGTTCGCGCACGCCTTCAACGTGGCTTTCGTTTGAACATTGGAGGCAGCCATATATGTGTCGAGGGAGGTTTGTGTTCCCCCATGTCTGCGGGAGCTCAGCTCAACACCATGGTTGGAGCTCATCTCCAGAGGGTCGCTCCTTCCCCAAGCTCTGGATTATTCCGGTTCTTAGGCAAAAAACCGGAAACATCCGGCGCAGTCAGACAAGACACTGCTAAATACAGAACACATTCGCAAACTCCTCTCCTCTATTAGACTGCAACACTACAAATGCTCGTGCCTATTTCAAAGAAAATATATTTTCAAGTGCGATATGCTCCACCAACTGAGACGATACTATATATCCACTTAACTAGCACCACCGCAACATCGGAATGGGAGATAAAAAATGTGATCGCTTAGAACGAAGAGACCATGGTGGCAGCGCTACGAAATCAAACTGTACCTGTAACAAAGGCGTTATGTACAGCCATAAGGATGGTTTGAACATACAAGGTTATTGTGAAAAGATAGGAAAAGGTGGAAAACCTCTTCTGGTCCAGGAATACGCTCAAATAAGAAACGAAGACGTAGTCGACGAATGTGCGGCCTTTACCGCCAATCCGACAAAAAATCGTTATCACGACGTAAAGTGCTTAGATTTTCAAAGAGTGGTACTCGGTACAAAATCTGAAGAAACACGATCATATATTCATGCCAACTATGTTCACGGATACCGTCACTTGAACAAGTTCATTTGCACACAAGTAAGTACAAGCATACACCATTAATTAAACTATAAATAAACAATTTCATCAATATTTTGTCTGTTGAAAAGTGTTTATCCTGTTCATCAAAAAATCATTCTCAAAGATTCTGATTCCGCAAATGTTCGCACATATTTATAACAAATCTCTCGCGACTGAAATCTAAGTACCTCTTATCTCATAGTATGCACAGATTGGCCAAAAGAAGACCTCATTATTTATCTCAGCAACGTTTCTAAGGGCCGTAAGAATTGTTATTTCAATTTTATTCATCAACGTATCTTCCAACTTTGCATGCACACGGTTGTAAAAGTCAACAGATATTCCCTGGACTGGATTGAACCAAATGAGATTAGGACAATAACTGCGGATTAGCTGAGGACTAAGTATTGGTTTTCCATTCAAAAATTGGACTTAGTCCTCAGCTAATCAACAGTTAGTCCTAATCTTATTTGGTGCAGTCCAGAGATTACTTAATGAATACGTACAGCACAGGAGCTTCGAATAAAAGCTGCCAATAAAATCTTGTGTATTTGTTGTAAATTCCAGGGTCCAGTGGAAGAATCACTGGTCGACTTTTGGAGAATGATTTGGCAAGAGAAGTCATTTTTGATCGTTTCCTTGACAAAGTTGATCGAGGCTGGAAAACTGAAGTGCACCCAATATTGGCCAGTCAGAGAATCCAAAATTGTCAAATACGGACACCTACTGGTTCAGACTGTACAAATTCGAACCTCAAAGAATGGAACTTATGCACGCAGTGACCTGAAAATTACTCACACAAAAACGGAAGAGGTTCGGCGCATAGTTCATTTGCTTTATCTGGAATGGCCTGACTTTGGAACGCCTAATAATTCCCAAAATTTCCTCACTTTTCTCAACGTTTGCAACAACACTCAACAGGATATGCTGAAGCAAGCAAGTTTCTGGTCAGGCTGTCCCAAAGGCCCGCCGATAGTGATTCACTGCAGCGCAGGAGTCGGCAGATCAGGGACCTTGGCGGCATTGGATATTCTGGAAGATATGCTTCATGAGACAGGCTACGTTGACGTTCCTGGGGTGATCAAGGCAATCAGGAAGCAGCGATTTGCAGCAATCCAAAAGATTGATCAGTACATCTTTCTCAATCTGGCCCTGGTAGAGTTTGCCATGAGTCATGACTTCATTCATGCAAGCAAGGTGGACGTTGAAATATTTCTCACTGGTCAAAATTGAAAGTTTTCGATTTCGATGACTTCAACTATTTGTCAAAACAGATTACTAACAGCACTAAGACAACCTTTAACTTTTAACTGGATAAAATACGGTCTACAAATCACTAACCTTGCTTAACTGGGAAATTAAGTTCCCATACACATAAATTTACATCTCATATTCGCTTCTCACTAACATAATATCAATATCGGCATTTACTAGCCTAGGAGTGGAAAGTTTACATACACCTCAAAATCATTCAATAAATTTGGAAAATTTCTATTCGGAAAATAGAATTCGACCCAGAAACCTATTTCGACAAAGTGTCGGCCGTTGTCAGAGATTGGATTTGCCGGCCATTGGCCGTTCGTTGGTCTAGCTTTGAATATATTGATTTTCACATCAATCTTACAGAGAACTGGTTTCTTGAGTGTGCTCTATCTAAGCTTTACGTTACGATTTTTTGAATAGTGAACTAGTAACAAAATAATTAGGGTAGGGAACTGACATCTTCTGAGCTCGCAACCAAATGAGATTTGCAAGACTTGTTAACGGTGAGACCCATTATCCTAAAACCTAGAAATTGGGTTTTATTGTCCAGCTTCTCCACCTACCTAAATATAAACGAAAACAGTCGGTATTTATTACACGGAGGACATCACATTCACAACACAGGTACAATACATTACGGATACAAAGATCACAGGAAAAGCTAAATTGTCTATAAAGTGTAAAGTAATTAAATAGTAATAAAAATGGGACATCACAGCACTAGAAAATATGGAAACATAAAAAGACAAGATTTCACTACAATCTATGATGCTGTTACGACGCTAACATCGATAGCATTATAATCTCTTGGCACAACAGCTTTTATGATATTAGTTGAAAGTTCCGAGACACCAAGCACGAAGCACGGCCTTTGTAAAAAAGATAATATTTACTCCACACGGCGTAATTTGATCGGGTTTAATTAAAGATTTAAAATTAAAAGCATGGTATAGCTTCTTTCTTGTCAGCGCCACATCAAAGAATGGCAAGACAGGAACCGCAGCAACAGGCAATAAAAGGGAGATATTGCTTAGCTCCTAACGCTGTTGTAGAATAAAGTGCACGAAAAAGATGAAATAATTTCCAAAGAAATACAATAAAACGTTAACTGTAACTTTGAGCAGGAGCAAACTTTTAGTAATAAAATAAATATTTCATAAAACCTCTGGTATATTAAAGCCAAAAAAGCAAATTGTGGAAAGAAACTTAACTAAATATTAAAACCAATACGTTAAACATTAAATTCAGGAAGAAAACTATCCTCATAATTATAATACATACAGTGCTTAAAATTCTGTGGTATGAAGACAAAAGCCAACTGCAACATATACAGGTTAAAAGCTAACTCGTTTAATAATACCCACAGACAGAATAAAACTTCTAAAACGGACAAGGAGAAAACATTAAATCAATGTACATTTTCATGCTTTCAGACCAAGTGTAACCAAGAGTACATAATAACTAGAGAATAACAAGCACCTCGCATTTAGTTATTAGGCTTGCGACATGATCTGCACGATGACTTCCTGACACGAATTAGGCCCAGCACTTCAAAGATATTCGCACGCTATGCTTGTGCGCTGAAGCTCGCAATAGACACACTTTGGACTGAGTTTGTGTTTTTGAGTTTAGGCATTGCGTACGACTTTCTTTGAAGTGAGGGGTCTAATTTGTGTGGGGAGGGTCAGCCGGTACCGTAAAGACCATGTCGCGAGCCTAATAACATGGGCTTATTCTAGGGATTTTTTCTTTGTGGGTCTCCCAAAAGCCTGAGGGACAAGGAATTTGGAGGGGGGAGGGCGCAAATTTTTCTAAAAATAGCGCTATTTTTCTAGCGTGCACCGCACAAGTTGATTTTTATTAGCAAAAATAAGCAGATTTAGTATTGAAAAGGGCAAAAAAGTGTCCGTGTTTGAAAATTTGGCCTTCTGAGTGGGTTTTTTCAGGGCAACATTTGGTACCAAACGGGGTATCCACTTTTTTCGGGGGGGGGGGAAGCGATTTTGGCCCCCGACTAGAATAAGCCCATAATAACTAAGAGTGAAGAGATTGTCACACTCTTAGTTATTATTTACACTTGGTGTAACGATTAACTCTTTCGCAATCAATTAAAGGTATTCTACGTAGTTTCTATGAAGCTCTATTTTTACTACGCTTTTAGTTTTTATTATGTTACGAAGATATATATATATATATATATATATATATATATATATATATATATATATATATATATATATATATATATATATATATAGGTTACAAGGCGTTGCATCGAACCATGAACAAACTAAAAGAAACAAACAAACAAATTCCTTTCCCCTTACGTGGTTCGCTAGAACTCTTACATGGAGCCTAACTGAAAGTAATTTCTTAGTTGCTCTTGGTCCCCTTTGCTCATATCACAACTTTAGATGCTTACAATTTTTATTACATAAATACGTACTCATAAAAATAGAAGTGAAGTAAAGACACATATCAGATTTTGTATCCAATTAATCGTTCTGCAAAAAACTTCCCATAATGTGGATTGGATTATCAGAGTCATTTCGTAATTGTAAAAGCCTCGCTGTATGTCAAAATTGCGTACATACGTTAAAACTAGCTTCATAATGTACGTACGGTGCTAGATATGTATGTCAGTGTGATGGCAATACATGCAACACAAAAACACAAAGCAAATACTGAGGTGCACTAAAAGCGAACAGCAGCAACTGATGAGATGAAACGGAGAACAAGCCATAATGTATAATACAGTTCAGTTCAACTATTACTGAAAACTAAATTAAGTTTTGGGCAGCGTCCGCCACAAGAGTACTGTTCAGCAGACCAGATTTGGTCAACTCATCCCGCAGTAAGTAGAATACATCCAGCTGAAATTCTGGCTTCATTAACAATACCTGCTGAACTAAAACTCTGGCATCTGGTATCCTGAAACATGGCATTAAATCAGCAATCTAGTGCCTAACCCAAAAAGAAAAATTAAATAATGACAATTATGTAGCTGCAGTGATAGCACGGCTGCATCGATACCACTTTGCCAGAACTATAAGACAACTGGCTCCGAAGCACATCCGTTGTATAATACCTGAACAATGACAACGTAATAGAAATTTATTACATACCTGATAAAAGTCTGAATATAAACATTGACAAAGGTGCCCATTAAAAGCTGGCAGTCAAAACGATCCATGAGACCACCATGACCAGGAATAACATCACCAAAGTCCTTTATTTTAAATGCTCTTTTAAAACCAGATGCAAAGAAACCACCAAAGGGGCCAATTAGAGATGCAAATAAGCCCATGACTAGGGTATGGAACATAAATGGATAAAAGTATAAGATTCGCCGAACTCTCAGCTAAAACAACAAGAAAAATCAAAAGTCAATTATTTCCCATAAAATGCTCTTAACTGAGCATATATACTTGAGTCGTCTATTCAATAATCGATTCAGCTCAGAATATCGAGGAACAGAAAAATTCGCGTCCGATTGGTGATCTCCTTCTTGATGTGGTCGACGCTGTTATCGATTATCGGACGATTATCCTTCCACGTGCTTTCTGGGGCGTTGTCCAAACGTACCAAATGGATTCTGTTTCAACTAGGGCACCAGTTACACATGTGGAACCGGTGTCGATCTTTGTCATTCAAAGTACGATGTAGTTACTAATCATCCTTAAATTGCCCCTGAGCGAATGCGAAAGGCAACCATCTGTAGAACCAGCTGACCAGTTCTTTAATCAGATGGTATGTCCTTAGATCAGCCCAAATTCGCTAAGACTGGTTCAGGGTTATCTGTGACTGACTGCATCTGAGTTCCGAAGATCAGCTCATATGACTCTGATCGTGCTCCAGAAATATGAAGAAAAAGAAGTTCAGAATATCTACTCCAAATGTGTGCAATACCAGATTTTATGAGGTGTATGTGTGTGTGACTGTTCTTTTGGCTAATGACTAATGAACAAGAATAAGAATAGAAGAATAACAAGAATAACATGTCTCACAACAATAATAAACCGGTAAGCTTACCAGTTTACAAATAAATGCAAAGCATTCTGGCAGGGCAATTTCTCTGACCCGAAAACTGACCGGAATGATACAAGACTTAGTAAAGTCCGCCTCTTCGCTGTATTCGATGGGGCAAATATACCACGGATACCGAAGTAGAACATAAGAGAGCTATAAAATGCAAAATTCAGAAAAAAGACAATATAAGACAAATAATCAACAATTCTTAATCAAATACAGTGTCATTTAACTCCCCATAATTTTGTCGGCAGCATCTTTCTTTGCATCACACTCCACGAAAGAAAACCAGTAACCGTAGGTATTTTAACAATAGAATAAGAGAAATGCGTGCCACATGTAAAAAATAGAAGAGTCAGCAGTCAGCACACCATTAAGCCAAAGACAACAGTCGAAACGGCTCCACCAATAAATCCTTCCCAGGTCTTCTTTGGTGACAGCTGAATGAGAGGAGTACGTCCAAAAAAGAATCCAAACATATACGCCATGATATCATTGCAAATGATCATTGAAACTGGGACAAGAAACCTACAATTATTATACTATATAAGTTTTTTACATACACGGCCACAACACGAACATAATGTGCAATGACTAGGAGCACGATCAAGCGGACACAAATTTACTAACGGTTAAGAACAGTAAACAGCTATTCTATTGACGTGTACCGGTGTTCACAATGCCTCTGTAAATGGTGGAAACCGCAACAACAAAATGGAAAATGAAAATAGAAAAGAAAATATCTAGTAGGCTTATTAGAGCTGATAAAATTTTGCTTACCAAATCATACCACTGAAAATATTTTGTATGATCAAATATGCTTGGGTGACGAGTATTAGCAAGGTCACATGAGTCCAGGCAAACTAAAACCCAAGCAATTTCATACACTGGGAAACTACATAGTGTAAAAATTAATTACGTTCGACTTTACATAACAGTCGCTGAATAAGGTAAAAGGAACAACAGAATATAACAGCACAATAAAATAAAATTGTGCTAAACACAAAGAAATAACTAATCAAAAAGGTAAAGGTGTGAGTTAAGGTTAAATTATCTAAATTTATACAATTACAATTACAATCACATTTATACAATTCCACTAAATTTGATCGACTCACCATAGAGAACTGGCGAAGATAATATTTTTTCTTTAAACTGAGAACGAAACCAACAAATCCGACAATGTACATACAGAAAGCCAGGAATCGCCTGTAGCTTACAAGAAACTGCAAAAATTCCTAAAGCAAACGAAAATAAAAATCACGCGAGCGTTGGAATTTGCAAGTATTGAAAATGTCAGCCACAAGCAATTCAAAAACAAGAAAAAACGATGAAATGCCTACAGAAAATGACACAGCCGTGCTAGCTCATTCCAAAGAAAACTTCCACTATCACGTAACAGAATTTAGAAATCCAGAGCCTTATGCGATCAATGCTACAGTTTTTATGAGAACTTAATGTGTGTGCTGCTATTCAAGGTAGTTTTCAGGAAGCACAACGTCACGACCGATGCAGCACATTTCCTGATTAAAAAAGGACATATCGTCCCTCCTAATCGACATCTTTCCGTTGGTTTTGAGTTTTGACCAACGTTGCGTGACCAGTTTCCTGGACAATATTTCCCTCCTACAAGCAACAATTATTACTTGCGATGAGTAATACGGCCAACACCAACACCATCACCAACAACTCTAAATTTAATTAACGCACGCAACCCACTTCTTTTCTCAGCAGAATTCTGAAGTAATCAAGCAACGATTCCGCAAATATGTAATAGTTGGAAGTCAGAAGGAACCACCAAGACAGTACTCTAAACCATGGCAAGTTGTGCACACGATAGACGGCGTAGCCAATGGAAATGATCTCTTGAAAACACTTTAGCTGAATCGCCAACACCTAAATGAATTGCTTGAAAACATGCAAACAGTAGACATACAACGTAAAAATTCTAATAAAATAAAATAGCACGTGATTCCCCGGGCAAAAGAATAGGAACAACAAACAAGTAAACCAGCAACTACGTTTACGAAAAAACATTTATATACGTATGTTATATCTATATTTTTTGTCAATTAAATTATCATCAAGCGACAAGTTCCCAGTTCAAAGTCAAAATCCTTTTCTAACACGTTTCTCCGCCTCTTAGCAATTTCAGCAGTACATAATATAGACATCTCCATAATATAGCCTTTCAGACTAATTCACTTACAAAATAGGCAAAGCTGTGCACTCAACGCTTTCACAAAAAGGAATGGTATCAATAATGGTGTCATCATGTATTAAATCATTCACAAAAAGTAATGAAGTAAACATAAATATATTAGTAATGTCGCTACGAAAGGGAGAATCTAACTTCTAACACAGGCTATGAATAAATAAGTACGTATGTTATTCATAAAAATCAACGTAACGTACCATAAACATCAGATAAAGCGGACCTTTGTAGATAATAAAGGTGAAAGTACTGATCATCACAATGGAAAATATACCTCGAACCACCCAATTTCGCCAACTGAAAAAAAGAAAAACGCGCCGTAGTCTAACCCGGAAGCTATGCATGGCAGACAAAGTATACAGTTCACAGTCTTTAGAAAGATCCCTTCACACAAAAAAGAGCACATATTCAGCTCCTTCCTGGAATTATTCTAGGGAACTTTTTGTTTTGAGGGGCCCATATTTTCCCACTATTTTCGGGGAGGCCATTTATGGGCGGGGTGGGGCCCCCCACTACAATAAGCTTACTTAAGGGGGGGTCCATTTTTGGCCGATTTTTCTACCATCTCCGATTTTGCTCATTTTCACATATTTTGTTGTCCGATTGGTTTTTAACGAGTTTTTAAAATGAAGGTCCGATCTCTTACGGTTAGCGAGTAATTTCACCTCAAAGTTGACGTCAGTATGTGTTAAACATAGGAAACGGAAAAAGTGGTGATTTTTTCCGTGCGCCAGAGAAATCTCGCCAACGACAAAACGGAGCACTTCAACGACCATCTTATATCATAAATACGATCTAGAAGGGTGATTTGTAGGAAACAGAATTCTAATTTAGGCCTTCAAAAATTTTTAATTAATTTTTTAAGTTTGCGAACAGCCAAATTTGACTGTTTTGCAACGTTGGAATTAGGGGTCAACAACTTTGATTAAATATTCTGAAAGCTGTAAGGCCTAATTAAAAATTCTACTTCCTACAAATCACAGCTTCTGAAAGACATTTCGAACGATACCAATTGATCCTGGTTAGCTCTGTCCGACTTCGAGATTTCTGTGGCGCAGAAATCTCAATTTTTAGCAAAATTTAGAAAATTCCCGTTTTTTGGCAAATAACATAGAGCTATGGCAACACAGACCTATAAAATGTTAGACTATCTATTTGCGCACCATTATTGATGACTTTAGGTCAAGTTTGGGCACAAATGGTGCAGGTTAGTGCAAACAGTTGGTCGCTGGGGTTAAATATGGGGTTCTGATAACCACAATCTCAAAAATAGCGATTTTTCAAATTTTTCGAAATATGTTAAATTTTATATCAATCGAAAGCTCTCATTGTCCTGGACATTTTTTCTTCTTGGACCATTGCCCGCCCAAATTCAAGTTATCGGCCGTTAAATGATTTTCGTTTTCAAGGCTTTCCAGCCCCGGTGCTACTCCCTAAAATCACTAAATAAAGTAATAAAGAAAAGTTTTCCCATTAAAAGCTACCCTAACTTCTTTGTTTGCATCAGATAACAAACATACAACCGAATGAAGCTCCATTCTCAAGGAAAGTGCCTTTATTTGCTGGGGCACCGCCGTTTTCACTTGTTTTCAAATTGCATGCAATTAATAGCAGGTTACTCGTTAAGTCCTGAACGAAACTACTCGAAATTAAAACTCGATATTCAGGACATATGTGACAAAATGTTGTGTGAAAATGAGCAAAATCCGTGACCATAAAATTTTTCATGGTGGACCCCCCCTTAAGTGATGAATACCAAATACACTAGTGACAAAAATTTTTCCAATTGCGCTCAAACTTTGTCACATATTAGTACCTGGGTTTCTTCGAAATAATTAAAAGTTTCGATGCTTTTCATTTTTCACAGCGTTCACAGCAGTGGTCGAACTTTTTGAGTTTTGTGCGGACTGCCACGAGCCAATGGCTTGAATTTCTTTGTTAACATAAAGCAACCTTAGGACTATTGTTGGGTATGCGCAAAGGCTAACTTGACTTAGTAAACGCAGGTACAATACGACATTTACCATGCATCCCCCAAATTATGGCAATTCACATTTTTCGATTGAGACCTAATCCGCTATAAGCAACCGATTGGGATCGAATTTTGCACACAAATATCTCTTAATACTATAAATATGTTTGCAAAATTTGAAGCGTTTTGACCGCAGCAGTGAAAAGTAATACAACATTTTGTTCGAGTTTTGCGGTCTGAGAAGCAAAATTGGCTTCCCGCGTTTTAATGGCAAATTTTAAAATAAATCGAATTATTATCTTGGACGACAAAATTAAATAGAACCGGTCCAGGTTAACAGGAACCCCCTATCAAATTCCGCAATGTTAATATATACATCTGGGCTTATTCTAGTGGGGGGGGGGGGGCCCCCCCATAAACACCCTTCCCCCCCCCAAAAATCGTTCCCCCCCCAAAAATCGCCCCCCCCCAAAAAAAGTAGGCGCCCCTTTTGGTACCAAATTTTGCCTTGAAAAAATCGCTCAGAAGGCCAAATTTTCAAAAATTTTCCGGCTTCGCCGGAGATTTTTACTCAATGTTTGCCCTTTTCAACACTAAATCTGCTTATTTTTGCTATGAAAATCAGCTTTTATAGTATATGCCAGAAAAATAGCTCTATTTTTAGCATATTTTTCGAAAAATTTTCGCCCCCCCCCCAAAATTCCTTGCCCCTCGGACCTTTGGGGGGGCCCCCCCAAGAAAAAATCCCTAGAATAAGCCCAGTACATTTCACTTTTTAAACTGTATAAAAAAGCTCACATTCATAAAGAAAACATGCTGTCATAGTAAACTATTTCAGATATATAATATTTGAATTTTGAAAACCTCAACGATAAAACGAGAAGTTATAATATAAATAGATAATATTGTTCGAAATTTTCTGCAAAGGCCTGGAAACCTGGAGACCTACAACCATCAAGATTTATATAATCAGCGTTGCGTAACAAAAAATACATGTGCTGAAAAGAATAAAATCGTTAAAACTTGCTATTTCGTGCACTCTAGAAACAGCAAAATCTCAGCCGTTACTATAGCTTAAAACTACACACTTTTCCAGCCAAATAGATCAAAATACAAAACGTAAAGCCAAGTCAAGTTATTATTACATACATACGTCCAAAATATAAAACCAACTTTGAAATAAAAATCCATACAATCACATCCCGGCGAAGCCGGACATTTTTTAAAAAATATGGGCAAAAACGTAAATTTTGCTTAAAAATTTTGTCAATTCCTAGAATTTTTTAAGTCAGCCAGAAAAAAAGGAAATAAAAGGAATTTTGGGCGAAAAAAAAGGAAATAAAAGGAAGGTCTCGAAAAAAAAGGAAATAAAAGGAAAAAAAAGGAACCGCAACAGGCCTGAACTAATACAAAAAAGTACTCAATCGTTAGGTCCCATCATATTCTAAACAACGTTTCTAATTGCACCAAGTAACGATATTGCTTCTACTATGAGATAAAATCCATAAGCTTAGTTGTAGCAGTATACGTAGAAAACACGCAATTTTTACCGAATTTTTAGCATATTTTTTACCCATTTATCCCCTCCACTTTTTTGAGCACAAAGTATTTCGATATTGTTGTTGTTGTAATTTTCGGACCCGTCAGCCTAGACGGCTATGAGGCACATCAACTATCCGAAGTCCAGCACAAGTCTTCGTAGTTCGCTTGCCACTAGCACATCATTCAGAGAGCCGGAATCGGCAAGAAGGAGGAGAGTCAAGGAACCACTCGGTAGCATAATTTAAGCACTTGGACGGCATCAGTGTAATTCGACATGGCGATGCCATGACCCCGAAAACAGAGCCCATTTGCGCCGTTGACCAGACGGATGCCAGGGGACATCTGTGGGGATCTCCATTTGTTGGGGACCGTGTCCATCGGATTTCCCACGGAGGTGGCATCTAGGTCCCCCTGAGTGTTCCATCATGTTCAGCGTCGCTTATTTACACCTGGTTTATTATGTATATACGGAGGTAAATTGCCTTCGTAAAGCATTAAAAACAACCTTTTAATTTGCAGCATTTGACTGACGTGACATATCCTGGGTACGGGGCCGTTTTTTAGACATATATCTCCAATTTCGCTGATTTTTCGATTCTCCCAAAATCATTATCTCGACATAATTATATGATATGACATTTGATTAGGGTTTTCGATGAAATTAGCAATTTGACCCGAAATGGCACATATACGTACATACAAAGGCGAACCTAGACAAAATCTATACCCACTGTTTTTGTGTTTATTATTGTTTTTCTGCACTTTGTTAAAAAACCGCAAAAAATTTTAAAAATGCACCAAAAACCTGAAAAAGTCATATTTTTATTCATTTTTGTTATAATTTCAAGTTTTTTGGAAAAATTTTGAGCCTTCTGCGCTAAACTAATTTTCGTCTAGACATATGAGGACATTGTCGGCGTGGCCTTCATCTACGCAACGCTGCCATACGGACTGTAATTCAATGAAATTTACATTTCAAAATTCTGGAAGTTACAGGAATTATTAAAAATTTGTTGTCGAAAAGTAAAAGTTTGAAAGGTTTTCATCCAAACGCAGGCCAAACGAACCGCAGGCGCGAAAAATTTTCCAATTTTTTAGTTGTATGCAATGAGTAGCTCATTATGCTTTCTCCCCAGCAATTCCCGGAGGTGTCTGACGAAAGGGAGGGAAATGGAAACCCCCTGGGTGCGCCCATGGTCTGGGGTGGGTTTCCATCTGCTATAACACATTCAGAAGTCCTCGACACAAATATTTAACTCTTGTATCCAGTACTCTTGAATTTAAAATGACTCTAACTACAGAAGAGGTTGAGTGCGCATCTTGTGTTACTGTGCCTCGTTCTGTGTTTTTCTTTAACGTTCACTTCATTGATTGTTTGCAAAAGATAGTATATGCACTGCGAAAAATTGAATTTTAGAAACAAAACAGCTTTTAAAAACATCCATTATTCTAAAAACACATTTAGTGTTCCAAGTAAGGTAAGAGGGTGATAGCAAAACAAACTGAACGTACCGCGCAGGTAGTACGGCGAGAACTTCGTCCACAATTTGCATCATTTTGTCTGACGCCTGAGGTAATCCTTTCGTCCGTTTCTCCAGCTTTTCCTCGCTGAGCAAGACTTCTTCATCCTCAGACTTCAATAAAAGTAAGTATAAACTGTCTGCATGCTTTGGAGCAGATGCCATATGCGCACGACATACATAATACAAGAATAAAAATGCTCCGTCGGGGCATGAAAAATGCAATAAGGGTGACATTAGGTTTTAAGCCCTGCATCCAGGTCTGATTTCTGCTGAGGGCGGTCTTTCGAAAGTACTCAAATTTCTTTTGGGGAGATCAAAAATTTGAAAAAAGTGGTTCGATTATTTAGCTCAAGTTTTGGTCAAACAGTGGTCCATATGTTTATTTGATAGTCAAATATTTTTAAATTTGGCTTTGGTTTTCTGGTTAAGTATAATGGCTTTGGGCCCTGCCAACGAAACTAAAACGAACGAAAACGTTTACTCCAGGCATCATAGACGGAAACAGACGTTGAAATAACACTATAAAAATAAACAATTTCAAGAAATTAAACATAACAAAATAACTCAGTGGGATTTTGCTGGTTTACACTGTTCAGCACATCAAGGCGGCAACATCAAAGGGAGCTAGTTGAAATAAGGGAACTTGTTTGAATAATCATTGCGGCCGCAATATAAGTCGAACCACGAAAACTTAATATCGGTGGATTCAGCTCAGATTGAACTTTATGATTACGCTACTTTTCCCAGATTCGCGATGCTGAAATTTTGGGTCACCAAATGGCATTTTCGAAAAAATCTACTTTCAAATTTTGAAATACCACTTATATCACATCAAAGCTGACGCCCAGGCGGTCCTGAAAATCCAATCGAAAAATTTTTCCACTGGGCGAGCCACGAGTTGTAGCCAGTCAAAGTCGAAAAAGCGGAAAAGATCAAAGGATTTTGAAAACCGAAAAATAAAATAACTCACGCAATTTTCAATCAAAAGTTGAAATTCAGTGTGTAGGACTTTCAGACAAGGGGAAAATTTTACTGAAAAAATTGTAGTAGTACCATGTACCAATCTTTCTGGTAACATAAAAGCGGCGACCTTTGAAATCGCACGGGAAATTTCAAAAATGTTTTTTCACGAAAAGAAAGATCTCATCAGTCCGGTTCAGAAAATATATATATACTTTATGGTAACGATTTTGTAGCGCTTTTGACATATAAAGAAAACAATTTCGCTTTCTACATTTTTGGTCAGACTTTAGATAACGCAGCCTAGAAATTAACAGGTATATATATAATGTTGTAAGCAATGTAAGCATGCATCACCTGCTGCTGAGAATCAGACTCCTTCATCGTCTTATACTCCTTCCCCGCAGCATCTCCATGTCCAGCCACATTCCTCTGAATCAATTCCGTCATGACTGAGACGTCAAATCAATGACAGATGCGTAAACTCAAACATAGCGGTGTTTGAATATGTACGTATATAAGCTACAACAGTAATTATACATCTATACAAGAACAAAAATGCTCCGGTGGAGCATGAAAAATGCAATATGGGTGACATTAGGTTGTAAATGGACAGAGGACTACGTAGGTTTTAAAACGTTAATATGGGAGGGGCAGGTTGTAAATGCCAGGAGGACTAGGTTAAAAGCGCACTAATATGGACCAGCTTCGCTGAACAACCCATATTCGCGAAAACTGTCCAGAGTTTCTATCGGCTGCTGCTTGCTGTGGATATTGACAGTTCTTCAGAAAATTGTACGATTTGTCAGCATGACCTGCAAGTATTATAGGGGGCCGCGAGAGCGACCCCCTATAATATGGGTGTAAAAGGCGCTGCGCGGCCCTTTGGGACTCGTTCGAGCACGGTGCCAGCTCAATACTGAACGAAACTCGGCAAGTTTGGTATCGTTGGAATCTACCCGACGAGTACAACACGTTGCAAAAAAGTTTTGGTCAAAATTTTCAACTTTGAAAATTTTCGCAGAGGTGTTTGAAAGATGTGGACATTTTCAGCCGGAAAGGTTTATATTTTCTGAATGCCGATATAGTCCATGTGCACCGCGCTATATTTTTTCGCTGCCCGGCCCGGCATGCCACCTGTGCGGCCGGCCAAAAGTGGCCAAACGGCGTTTTTGGTCAAAAAAGGCCAATTTTGTGTCACGGCCACAGGGCGCAGGGAACAAGTTAGAGAGACGCGGCTTGCTGCATAAGAAACTTTGGGATGGGTAGCGTGTCATAACGTTGGCCGATTTTTGATTTAGGTCCTGGACCGTTCTGGCGGCCGGTCCAAAGTTAGTTAGTTAGAGAGACGTGGTTTGTTGCAGAAGGATCTACGGAAGGGTTTATATGTCCTAACGAGGGCGATTTTTGATATCTGGCCAGGATCGTTCTGGCGGCCGGCCCAAAGTTGGTCCGGCCAAATAGCCATTTTCGAAAAATTTCTAAGTCCCAACTCTACAGAAGATAGTCAAAAATAGGCCTAAATATGCTGTAGTCAAAAATAGGCCTAAATATGCTGTTTTGAGCCATTTAGTGAGACGCATATAAGGGTTATTGGGGTCGCTGAAAACGATGAGCATAGGCGCAGCGCCGTGCGGTGCTGCTATCGTGCTGTACTGTTATGCAGCAACCATAGCACGCTGTCTGTAGACTTACTGTAAACGGCTAAACATATGAAACTTCGTGAAAATTGTGTCTGGAGTAAGGGGGAACTGTAGCTATGTTAGTTGGTGCACTCTCTAGCTTCCACCGTGCTGCATGTGCAAACACAGCACAGTCGATAGCAAGTTATTCATTCGTCACTGGTATTTGAAATTCGGCATACAGATAGTTTAGGACATGACAAACTATTATAGATATATACGTTTCGTATACTTATTACGATGTTACTATGTGGTTGCGCTGCAGTGCAGTGCTGCAGAGGTACAGCACGGCCTATAACTAACTACAGATAAGTTGCAATCGTCCAAAATTTTGCATGCAAGCGCGGCAGAGTATTGCAAATGGTGCCGCATGAGTTTTCTTCACCGACAGTAAAGTTTGTATCTAGTTGCGCTGCAGTACAGTGCTGCTGAAGTACAGCACGGCTTATAACTCGCTGCAGGTAAGTTGCATTCGTCCGAAATTTTGTATAAAAGTGCAGAAGAGCATTGCAAATCGTGCCGCATGAGTTTTCTTCGCTGGTAGTAAAGCTTGCATCTGGTTGCGCTGCAGTAGAGTGCTGCTGAAGTACAGCACGGGCTAGAACTAGTTACAGACAAGTTGCAATCTTCCGAAATTTTGCACACAAGTGCGGCAGAGCATTGCAAATCGTGCCATATGAGTTTCCTTCACCGACAGTAAAGTTTGCATCTGGTTGCGCTGCGTAGAGTGCTATATGCTATATACAGTAACTAAAACTATTGCAGCCATGGGTATATACTGGGTGTTGGATTTCTGTCAAAAGAGAAAAGGGAAGAAATTGGAACTTTTCAAGCTTCTTTGTTCTGTACTTTCGGTTGACAATTAATGATTGGCGGAATTTTTAAAGTTTCTTTCACACAGCCTTACCGTATTATGCCAAACAGTGGCCCATGGGCGTTTTTTTCGGAATCGGCAATTTCGGATTTGATTTTTGTAATCCAAAAAAGCGCCCATCCCCCGAAAAAACGCCCATGGGCTATATTTTGGAAACAGTCTTATAATTACAGCTTTGCCAATTTTCGATAAATTCGAGAAATTTCTACGGACAAGCTGCTCGGCACGTGTCAGTTGCTCATAATATGTCTATCCAAACAACCGAAGATTGATTATAAGCCTTACAATACGTAGCTTAAACAGTGACAACTTTATTCACAAACTCTTAATTTTCTAAGTCATGAAAGTGAGCATTGAGAAATCCAAAAAAGCGCCCACCCCCCGAAAAAACGCACATGGGCGTTTTATTGGGTGGGCCACTGTTTGGCATAATGCGGTAACGTTTTTGCTTTTACTGAGAACCTTAAAAATGAAATAGGACAAGAATAAAAATGCTCCGATGGAGCATGAAAAATGCAATATGGGTGACATTCGGTTGTAAATGGACAGAGGACTAGGTTTTAAAAGGTTAATATGGGAGGGGCAGGTTGTAAATGCCAGTAGGACTAGGTTAAAAGCGCACTAGTATGGACCAGCTTCGCTGAAAAACCCATATTCGCGGTCACTCATGCTCCACTCCGCATGACATGCGTACGAGTAAGTAAGATCTACATTCTTTAGCTTTCAAAGCGAGCGGGACGATTTTGAAATTTTAAAGCTGATTTCAAATAAACAATGCAGTTCTGGTAGAAAGGTGTTCAAGGTATTTCTTCTGCACTGTCAGCGCAGAATCTTGTATGTATTAAGTTGATGCGAAAAGCAGTTGACATCATGTACGTGTATTATTATATTAAGTTGTAGAATAAGGAGAACCACTACATTACACTTGCAGGCCATGCTGACAAATCGTACAATTTTCCGAAGAAGTGCCGATAGCAACAGCAAGCAGCAGCCGATAGAAACTGGGCAATTTTCGCGAATACGGGTTGTTCAGCGAAGCTGGTCCATATTAGTGCGCTTTTAACCTAGTCCTCCTGGCATTTACAACCTGCCCCTCCCATATTAACCTTTTAAAACCTAGTCCTCTGTCCATTTACAACCGAATGTCACCCATATTGCATTTTTCATGCTCCATCGGAGCATTTTTATTCTTGTATATATATATATGTGTCGTGCTCCTTATTATACAACTTAATATTACACGTACATAATGTCAACTGCTTTTCGCATCAACTTAATACAAGATTCTGCGCTGACACTGCAGAAAAAACACCTTGAACACCTTTTTACCAGAACTGCATTGTTTATTTGGAATAAGCTTTAATATTTCAAAATCGTCCCGCTTGCTTTGAAAGCTGAAGAATGCAGATCTTACTCGTATGTCATGTGGAGTGGAGCATGAGTGACCGCGAATATGGGTTGTTCAGCGAAGCTGGTCCATATTAGTGCGCTTTTAACCTAGTCCTCCTGGCATTTACAACCTGCCCCTCCCATATTAACGTTTTAAAACCTAGTCCTCTGTCCATTTACAACCTAATGTCACCCATACTGCATTTTTCATGCTCCACCGGAGCATTTTTATTTCGCCGAGGGCGAAATATTTGTGATGGGTGAACCCACTTTTGAACTGGAAATTTTCTTTTACTAAAAGCAGCGCCTATGCTTAGCATGTAAACCTAGCTGCATCATTTTTTTAGATTAGGGGGGAGCCTTGATGAAACGATGTCAAAAAGGCTAAACATTTGGAAACAAAACGTTTGTGGAATTAATGGTTTCATATCCGGACGAAATCTTTAATCTATTCTAATCCCTTAAACTTGAGTAGGGGGCCCAACAAATATTTTTTCATCCTGAACAAAGTTTATACATTGTCCCCCTTGACTGGAATACAAAACGAAAGAATGTTTGCTATGTGCAGATTATGCAAATGAGGCAGCTTGAAACTATTGCATCATTTCTTAAATGTCGGCCTCGGAATAAAGCGTCTTTTCCCAACATTTGTATTGGCTATTAAAAAACCAACACATTCACGATGATGCTAAATGATCTAAGTCAACTCCGGCTAGTAGACCAGATTGGGCAACAAAATGATTCTGAGAATTCCCAAACTGACTGACCCAATTTTGTGGAAACTGACAACAAGGCATTTCATTTTATATTTGCGATGGTCATGCCACGATTTCAAGTGAAGTGATCTCCTCTAGTTTGAACTCAGTAGCAAAGCAACGAAATGGAGCGCATCATTTCTGAGTTATATGATAAGACTAGAAATTTACAATTTTAATAATTTCTCAAATCGATAATTATTAGAATGACTATCGCATGAGTGTACTAAAACGCATTTCATCAGAAGAATTAATCACAATAGCACGAACTTGGTTTCTACTTAAGGTGGTGATTCCTTTTGGAGACATCAACTTTGAACCATTATTACTCAAAGATTACTTGGAGTTAGGAAGCCATTATTAAAATGCAGCTTAACATTTGCTCTTTCTAACGAATACAACGAAACCAGCTTTAGTTATTGGAAACTATTTTACTGCATTTTCGAAGCAATTTAAGTTTCCAGATTTTTTGTAGATTAAAGTAAATTTTTACGTGAGGCATCGGCCACATCATTCGATTCCACTATCAAATAGCTGGGGACCCCTTTTTAGTTATTATGAAACCACTCTTCGTTATAAAGAAAATGGCTAAAAGGTCTGCGCAACCTGGATTTTGTCTGCTTTTCCAAACTTTGGCAAGCGACCACTTTAGCTAGAAAGCAGCAATCGGGACAACTAAAAAAGGGTACCTGGGTATTTTGGTGTAAAACAAGTCTAGTACATAAGTGGCAACCATCCATCTTGAACAGTAAATGCTCCACATTCGCTGGAAAAATTTGGTCATGTTTTTGCAAAAACTACATTTTCTATGATAGCAGCGTATGGGGTAGCAGTTAGACGATTATTATGATACGGATAATTGGTCTCGACGAGACCTCCAAATTGACACCCGTAGTTTAATTTTACGGCTTACGTAGCTCAAGAAATGGCGCATTATTTGATTTCTGCAAAAATGACAAGTTTGCAACGCCAAAATAGGAAAATCGACTATATCTCACGATAGCGAGAAGCTAGAGAGGTACTTCAAATAGCAAAAATGTAGAGCTCAGCAAGACCTTTCGAATGAATATAATCATAGCTGTACAGCAACTGCCTGTCAAAAATTGACAAAACCACCTTGAACGGAGACGTCGAATTTTTGAAGCGGGATTGCGCGGAGAGTGTTAGAATGCTAAAAGAACTTATTTTGGAAAGTTTCATCAAATTTCATCTTGATTTGAACCGTCAATCAACAATATGTGTCCAAAAGGAATCACCTCCTTAAGCTTGTATTTTATTTAACCAGAAAATGATCAATAACAAGGAAAGCTGAATAAAGTCAGCTACTGATCCTAAGTTATGTCATCCAGTGTAATTCACTAGTGCTGAAAATTAAAAATTAAGACAGCTGCAGACACGTCGGTGAGACAGGGCAGTTCAAACTGTGGGCTGTCATACTTTCCTTTTAGGTTGCGGACTTACGTAAGCCACTTAAACCATGTAACTTAACCTGCATTTGCATTGGCTTCAATTGCAGTTGAATGCCTAAATCCGCTTAAGTTATTTTTTCTACGAGACGAACTCGCCGGGGCGAAATATTGCCCCTTTTAGGGGTTACTTGTTATTCTTGTCCTATTTAATTTTTAAGGTTCTCACTTAAAAGCAAAAACGTTAAAGCTGTGTGAAAGAAACTTTAAAAATTCCGCCAATCATTAATCGTCAACCGAAAGTACAGAACAAAGAAGCTTGAAAAGTTCCAAGTTCTTCCTTTTTCTCTATTTTGACAGAAATCCAACATCCAGTACCCATGGCTGCAATAGTTTTAGTTGCTGTCCTGTATATAGCATATAGCACTCTACTGCAGCGCAACCAAATGCAAACTTTACTGCCAGTGAAGGAAACTCATAAAACACAATTTACAATGCTCTTCCGAACTTGTATACTAAATTTCAGACGATTGCAACTTACCTGTAGCTAGTTATAGGCCGTGCTGTACTTCAGCAGCACTCTACTGAAGCGCAACCAGATGCAAACTTTACTGTCGGTGAAGGAAACTCATACAGCACGATTTGCAATGCTCTGCCGCACTTGTGTGCAAAATTTCGGACGATTGCAACTTACCTGTAACTAGTTATAGGCCGTGCTGTACTTCAGCAGCATTCTACTGCAGCGCAACCAGATGCAAACTTTACTGTCGGTGAAGGAAACTCATACGGCACGATTTGCAATGCTCTGCCGCACTTGTGTGCAAAATTTCAGACGATGGCAACTTACCTGTAGCTAGTTACAGGCCGTGCTGTACTTCAGCAGCACTCTACTGCAGAGCAATTAGGCGCAAACTTCACTGCCAAAAAAGGAGACTTGTATGGCATGATTTCCAATGCTATTATTCTGCACCTGCCTACAGAATTTCAGACGATTGCAAGTTTTCTGTAGTTAGTTATAGGCCGTGCTGTACTTCTGCAGCACTCCACTTCAGCGCAACCACATAGTAACATCGTAATAAGTATACGAAACGTATCTATAATAGTTTGTCATGTCCTAAACTATCTGTATATATGCCGAATTTCAAATACCAGTGACGAATGAATAACTTGCTATCGACTGTGCTGTGTTTGCACATGCAGCACGGTGGAAGCTAGAGAGTGCACCAACTAACATAGCTACAGTTCCCCCTCACTCCAGACACAATTTTCACGAAGTTTCATATGTTTAGCCGTTTACAGTAAGTCTACAGACAGCGTGCTATGGTTGCTGCATAATAGTACAGCACGATAGCAGCACCGCACAGAGCTGCGACTATGCTCATCGTGTTCAGCGACCCCGATAACCCTTATATGCGTCCCACTATATTATTTTTTCGACATATTTAGCTAACTTTTTGGGTCCAAAAATCGTTGGGGGGGTTCGGGGGGTAGCCAAAAGTTGGGGGAGGGTAAGTCAAAAAATCTGGGGGGGCACAGGAAGAACTTTTACGGGTAAAATCGTTGTAAATTGCTGCGCAAGGTACAACGATTTTACCATGATTTTACAACGGAACTTTAATGAAATTTTAATATTTTTTAATGAATTGACAATGTTTATATCCGTTTTTACCATGAGATTTTAATTTAATTTAATTTATATAATTTAATTTACAACGGTTTTTCATCGGTTTTTATACGTATTTACAATATTTTTACAACGTTGTAAAATTGTGGTTAATCCGTTGTAAAGTCGTTGTAAATGAAATTGGACCAATTTACAATGGGTTTACAATTTTTACAACGAATTTACAATGTTTTACAACGATTTTACGACATGGTACATTTGTTATAAAATCATGGTAATTGTTTATAACGCTTTTACAACGTTTTTAAAACGAATTTACAACGTGGTAAATATGCAGTAAAGTCGTTAAAACTTACGCTGAAGCATTGTAAAAACGTTGTAAACAGTTACCATGATTTTACAACAAATGTACCATGTGGTAAAATTGTTGTAAAAACGTTGTAAATTCGTTGTAAAAATTGTAAAACCATTGTAAATTGGTCCAATTTAATTTACAACGATTTTACAACGGACTAACCACAATTTTACAACGTAGAGAAAATATTGTAAATATGTATAATAACCGAGGAAAAACCGTTGTAAATTCGTTAAAATCTCATGGGAAAAACGGATATACATATAAACATTGTAAATCCATTAAAAAATATTAAAATTTCATTAAAATTCCGTGGTAAAATCATGGTAAAATCGTTGTACCTTGCGTAGCAATTTACAACGATTTTACCCATAAAAGTTCTTCCTGTGATGGTGGGGGGTCTGGCCCTGGCCTTCTCGTAGAGGGGTCTCACAGGGGGTAAACTGTAGCCTGGTACACCTATGAGCGAGTTGGCTAAATTTTCGACCAACTTTACCCCCTCTTCCCCGTTTTTTTTCTATCCCTCCCCCCACTTTTGGTTACTCCCCTCGAACCTCCCCAAGCACTTTTTGGGCCAAAACGTTAGCTAAATTGTGCTAAAAAATGGTCATTTTTTGAAAAAATTTTCTCAAATTTTGGCTTAAAATCGGTTTATTAAAACAGTGTAAAAACGCCTAAAACGATAAAAACAAGCCTTGTTTGGACAAAATAAGCGTTAAAATACAGAAAATTTTGCGTTTTTACGCCATTTTTGAATTTTCTGAGGTCCGATTTGTGGGAGGGGGGTTCTTACTCCCCCTCACATTTCGGGGGTCGACCTCGACCACCAAATTTTCGAAGTTTGCCCCCCAACCAAAATTTCCAGGGAAACTATGCCCCCGAACCATAGGTGTACCACCTGTTTGGGTTGGGGGGGAGTAGAAGGTCCAAATTTGGCTCGGGGGACCCCACCAACACCATAATCCGAAATTTGGGGGAGGGGGACCCCCCCCCCCCCAACCCCCCAAAGGAAACTATGCCCCCAACCCAACCCAGCACCCCGGCCCTTGTGGAGCCAAAAGTTAGCTAAAGGTTTGCCGAAAAATGGTCATTTTTTTGAAAAAATTGATGCGTTGTGTTGGATTTGTTTTTAATTTTATGAAATACGCTAGGAAAATTATTAAAATCATAATGTAAGCCTAAAACAGAAGCGAAGCGACTAGAGCGAAATTTTTCAAATTTATTTTTTCATAAATGCTTCAACCAAGCTTCCTCAAATTTTGCATGTACGTTTATTGGCGAGGTGCGCTTGATTTTCAAAGTTTTTGAACATAAATAACTTTCTCAAAATTGCATAAAAAGAGAAACTGAAAAGTTGGCACCTGCATTAGGTTTATTTATACACATGTGCAAAATTTGAGCTAATTTCATGTAGCCGTTAATGAACGACACTGTTTTGAAAATTTAAACTTATCCCTGTTGTGTAGGTCGCAAGTCAAGCACTGGATTCTTTATATTCTATAAATCGAGAGTATTTGACACCAGCTACCACTGCTGAAAGTTTGAAACAGACTGGTTGACAAATGAAGTCAGGAGAACCGTTCCCGGGAATGCAAGTGCCCCCCTGAAAGGATCGTTAACCAAGTGCAAAACTAGAGCCAGAGACTCGGAAAACTATAAATAAAACTAAATCTCTTGTTCAAATTAAAAATTGGTATCCAAGCCAAAGAAGTGAGCGAGAAAGATGAGATTATAAAAGTCTTTTGGAGGTAGGTTAAACATGTTGGCATTCAATTTTTCGAGTTTAAGGTCGTGCTCCCCTGACGTGCAGATATAGTTGCAGAAAGTGCAATTATTGCCCGATTTCATTCATATTTTCAGAAAATACATCGGCCATAATAATAAACGTCCTGTAAAAACGCCAGCTTCATATCATTTTATGTACAGTGAGAAACAGATATTTGAAGTTATATATATATATATATATATATATATATATATATATACTATATAGAAAAAATTATGCCCAGCGACTATAATTATTTTAAAACTGAGTCTAAAGTTTTTAAAACTTTAGAATGAGTCTAAAATTCTGGTATAATAACTAATTTTATCAAAATTTTTTGACCGAAGATTGCTCCACAACCAATGAGTGGATCTGAAAGATATTTGCACACAGTATGTTTGGACAATTTCCCGGGGCGGTTTTTTATTTTTCTCTTTATCAGCCTCCAGTCAAGAGCAATGATATTTCAAATTTGGATAAAACACGGTTTTGGATTTTGGTCAAAAATTGTGGCTACGTTTGGTAAGTTTGCGACCAATACAACCTAGGTACACATTTTTCAGTGATACCAAACGACGTAGAAGATGTACAGCTTCACTTTGATATGTGACTCAATTCATAGTTCTCAATCTTCAGTAAGTTATATATAGCTGTCCAAAGTGGTCTGAATGTAAAGGGAAGTGCGACCTGAAAACCCCTGTCTAATGTTGAATTTACTTTATGCTTGAATAGTTTTTGGCATTAGCAATGGCTGAAAATGCGATTTTTGGCATAAAAATAGAAAAAACATTTTTGGAGAGGGTTTGGGTGGGTGGTCATGGGAGGGTTTGGAGGAGGTTTAAAACGCCCCCCCCAAAATGTCTGGGGGGGCCAACCCGAATCCCATTCCCCACCTTCGAAACTTAGGAGGCAGACCTCACTCCCAATTGGTCAAATCACAGACCTCACCACCGGAAAACTTTTGTTGGAAAAATCGGAAAAAAATCGGGACTATATTTTTCCGATTTTTTCCGGGTGATTTTCCCGATTTTTGTGCAACTTTTCCATTATTCCGATTTCTTCCGCTATTTTTCCGATGTTTTCCAGAAATTTTTCCGATTTTTCTAGATATTTTCCCTATATTTTAACGATAGTTTTCGGAAGTTTTTCTGTGTTTTCCCCACATTTTTCCAAATTTCCAGTTTTCCCCAACATTTTCTTCTGACTTTCTCGCCACCTGCATACGTTTCGCGCTGTATATGTCGCAGTCTAAAAGCATTTTCCGTCCAATTGCAATTAGACGGAGAATTTCAGTCTAATTGCAATTGGGCTAGTCTAATAGCATGAGACTGAGCGAAATGCTGTTAGACTGAAAATTTTCAGTCTAATTGCAATTAGACGTCTATTGTTCGTCTAATTGCAATTGGGCGAACAGTGTCTCGTCTAATTGCATTTTGATATAAAATGTTTTGTTTAATGCATAAGAACAGCGCTTCACTGTATTTGTATACGGAGAAGGGCACAGAAAGTCGAAAAAATATTACGTCATTAAGAATAGCTTTGAAAGCATAATAGAATTACTTTTCGTTTAGACATTGAAAACGTGAAAACTTTAAAGGATTTAAAGGATACTCCAAAGGATTTTGAAAACATAGTAGAAATTATCTACAATTTATTAGAATGTGAAAAAGACCTAGGTTGTATTGGTCGCAAACTTCAAAAGCGTAAAACCGTGTTTTATCAAATTTGAAATATCATTGCTCTTGACTGGAGGCTGATAAAGAAAAATGAATTGTCCAAACATACTGTGTGGTGATCCACTCAAGATCTTCGGTCAAAAAATTTTGATAAAATTAGTAAAATTTTCAAATTTAATATATATACTGT
>JASAND010015495.1:0-19745 GCA_030248195.1 Trissonchulus latispiculum
TAAACGACAGACATAGGCCCAACACACATATTATCCCCTTTTGTGCGGAGCATTTTTGTTACTTGTATTGTAAATCGACTACGCTAGTTTAGCATGGCACTGTTCAAGCTCCTTGTATCCATTGCCGCATTGCGGGAAAGGGATCCTTTAAAATGACAGAAGGACAAGAAATAAAAATGCTCCTCTGGAGCATGAAAAAGTAATATGGGTGATGGTGAGGTTGCAAAATCAAGAGAGGACTAGTCTTTAAAATGCTTAATATGGGGCTAGGTTAAAAAATAGAAGAGGACTAGGTTGTGAGCGAATTAATATGGGCACAGCTTCGCCGAACAACCCATATTCGCGGGATTTCACGTTTCGTCTTAGCTTAGAGCTATCAATGTCAGTCAATAAAAAATTTAAGCAGTTGAATACTCATCGAATATAGCTGTTTGCATGTACTGTTAGACTAGCTGCTAGGAATATATACGTAAATTATCACCATTTTGTTGTGTGAACTACCGCAGGCTCTCCTACTAGGAGAGGTCTAAGGATATGATGCTAAAGCTATTGGTCCAAGTCAGGAGGAAATAGAAGATCGTAAGAGAGTCCTAAATTATTCTTGAATATAAATTTTCCGTATAAATGGATATATACGTAAAATGCGCTGGTTAGTATGAAGCAGTTATCGAAGAAAACGTTTGCTAAAGTAAAAGTTCGAATAAAGCTCGAGCACATACCGTAGCTGTAGGTTATTTATGAACTATAAACCAAATGTATCGTGGATATGCATAATAATTTACATTGACAAACCGCGAATATGGGTTGTTCGGCGAAGCTGTGCCCATATTAATTCGCTCACAACCTAGTCCCCTTCTATTTTTTATCCTAGCCCCATATTAAGCATTTTAAAGACTAGTCCTCTCTTGATTTTGCAACCTCACCATCACCCATATTACTTTTTCATGCTCCAGAGGAGCATTTTTATTTCTTGTATATATATATATATATATATATACATTCCATGCGTACATGTGATATATACGTTTATTTCCTATGACTGTCTATTTTTCTGTGTGCGTTACCTAAAATAAACATCTTCAAACATAGAAAATCTGAGCTAAACAGCTAAATTAAATTTAAAATTTAAGTTTATTTAGGCTTATTTTTGACTACTTTCTGTGGAGTTGGGACTTAGAAATTTTCCGAAAATGGCCATTTGGACCGACTTCCTTTGGGCCGGCCGCCTGAACGGTCCAGGACCTAAATCAAAAATCGGCCAACGTTATGCACTAGTATCCCCTCCGTACTTGTTCATGCAACAAACCGCGTGTCTCTAGCTTGTTCCCTGAGCCCTGTGGGCGTGACACAAAATGGCCGTTTTTGGCCAAAAACGCCGTTAGGCCACTTTTGGCCGGCCGGCCAGGTGGCATGCCGGGCCGGGCAGCGAAAAAATATAGCGCGGGGCACATGGGACCATATCGGCGTTCAGAAAATATAAACCTTTCCGGCTGAAAATGCGATATATATACGTATACGATAATGTGATATATACGTTTATTTCCTATGACTGTCTATTTTTCTGTGTGCGTTACCTAAAATAAACATCTTCAAACATAGAAAATCTGAGCTAAACAGCTAAATTAAATTTAGAACAATTAAACAGCTGGGATATAGAGCATTACGTGTATCTATTCTGAACTGTTGTGCTAGCTGCGTAAAGTCAAAATGCAATATGAAGAAACTTACTTCACCTATTTCATTCCTTCCAGACACGAAATGAAAACATGCAATTCTTCGTTTTCACTTCGTTAGTTTTTGCTTCGATTTTGTACCGTTCAGTGTTGAAGTCCGGTACAATGTCGACAATCTGTGCCTTTGTTCTGCCGTTGTTTATCGTCAGTGAGAAGATAGTGCCGTTCCTCTACGTACAGAGTTGTTCATTTCTGTTGGTCCGGTACGTTCTTCTGAAGGGTTTTTCTGTGTTTGTTTCGGAGTTTTCGCCGTTCTGTTGGTTTGTCCGGCGATTACTCTTTCCATGTCGTTATAACATACAAACCCTCTTCGTTGTATATGTTCCAGGGCTTATTTTAGGGAATTTATCTTGGAGGAGAGGTTCCTTCGGGTTCGGGTGCATTATATTTTTAGCGGGTGCCATTCGAAATTTTTTGAAAATTTTCTTTTAGGCTAAAAATTGTGTTATTGTTATACTATATATCCTCTGAGAAAGTTTTGAGATTTACCATTTATATTTATATACCCTGGTTTCCCAAAGGCAAAATGGAGTAAAAGTTTTCCGGGAAACAAACTTTGACCCTTTTCCGGGAAAGCCGTAAATTTTTTAAAATTTGGCCTTCTGAGCAATTTTTAGGGTATATAAATCTTGATCCAAAAGCCTAGCGTACATGTCAGCCATCGTTACGCATTTATGCTAGCCAGGTTCCTCATTGCTTTGCGCTGTATCAATCATGTTATCCGCTCGCACACTTATATACTTCCACAAATTTCATATTTGGGATTTGTTTAGTTGGGAATTTAAATTATTATTTACTTCTGAGATTTTTCAACACTCTATTTGAAACTTGATTTCTTCTCAAAGCTAAGGCAAACGGCAGAAATCCTAGTCCCTGGAATTTTAAAGAAAATCTCAGCCAGGTTTTTGGTATCCTTTCATAATTAATTGTGAATAATGATTGGAATTTTCCCTAAACGTTTCCTTCATATTACTTGTCAGTCCAATGAACGGGACCTTGAGGATCACGTAAAATGGGGAATGAGGGAAGTGAGAGGGTTTGCAATCTCTGTCGCCTGTTTTCTTCGCATCATACTTTCTGGCTAGGTAGTTCCGCTGTTTGTTGATCAGTTTATCTGGATGTTTTGCTTTTAATGCGTTGTTGCCGTCTTCAGCAAGCTTGTACCGTTCCCAGTTTTTTTGGAAATTTGAACCTTATTTTTCTTGTTTTATGATTTTATATTAACATTACTATCATCTTTTGCATTTCAGTCCGGTACAAGCTCCTCAGATGTTAGCAGTGTTCGCTGTAATGCAGACATAACGCTTTAACCATGTGTTGTTTAATTATGTAGGTATATATCGCTTCTTGGTTCTGAAAGTGAAAATTGGGATTTTATTGGCAGGGCATTTTTTACAGGGGGGACCGAAATCGATCTCCCCCCGAAAATGTCTTCCCCCCGAAATCGTCCCCTCCCGGGATTTTCGCTCCCCCCCCCCCGGGTTTTTTGAGGGCCCAAATTTTTGCCAAAAATGGCCAATTTTTCAAAACTTTTCCGGCTTCGCGGGAGTTTTTTTCGTAAAAAAGCTATTTTTAGCTTAAATCCTGGCATTTTTGAGAACTTTTAGCGTTTCACCATGCAAAATACGCCAAAAAATACCATCTTTTCCCCTCCCCGGGCCCGCCCCCCCCGGAAAATACCCTAAAAATACCCTGTATTGGCATGGGAGGGTGTGCACTTCCTGGAACACATATTTTTGGAGCTTCGCCTTTATTTTTCCGCTTTATGTATGTAGTTGTAGTTGTAGCAAGTGTATGTGCATAATCAGTGAGTATTGCGAGATCATTTTACGTAATCGCGTAACGGACTGATGCAAACGCGCTAATGCTACAATCTTCGCTGTTACCATCTACTACTATCCTCATGATGTTTACTCATTTTACGTATAAAAGTGTAGCAAATCGATGTATACACTTTTATACGCGTATGTATACGTATACTCTTATTTGTAGTGTGTCGTTGCCAATTCCAGAATTTGCCAATTTGTAAAAATCGCAAGCGATTTTCTTCATTGATCAAAAACAGTCTTAGTAGGCGAAAAAGCAGGAGAGTGGGGGGGAGTCCCCACCATCCACTGGTGGGAGGATACGGCCAAAAGTGGGGGAACCTCTAAAGTAGTCTAAAATCTCACAAGAAATCAGTGAAATTTTCCTGTTTTGTGCATATATATATACGTATATATACATATATACGTATATATACTCACTGCTACAACTATGCTCCAAATCTCCAAAACTCAGTTTATCACCAACTACGTTAAGACCAAAACATTCTTTTAAAACCGAGGCCTAAAACATTTCACTTGTTTTGGTGATAGTCCCCATTCCCCATCTTGGCCCATGTCCCCCGAGGGTCAAAGTTGGGGATTTGGACTGTTGTCACAGGTAAGTCCGCAGAAATTTTATAGTGTACCTACTTAAAGAAAATATATACACGTTAAAAGGATGTTAATTCTGCCATAAACGTTTGCTTTAGGCGTGCTAAAAATTGCATATTTTTTAGCTCAGCAGCAAAAATAGCAGCTAAATAGCTTTAGGCGTGCTAAAAATTGCATATTTTAGCTCAGCAGCAAAAAAATAGCTACGTCGGCTTTAGGCGTGCTAAAAATTGCATATTTTAGCTCAGCAGCAAAAAATAGCTATCTATAAGCACTTTTGAAAAATTTTCGCCCCCTCCCCGAAATTTGTGCCTCCCTCCAGACCTGGGGGGACCCCCCAGACTTCCCCCCTCCTGAAAGTTTTGCCTAGGAAAAAGCCAGAAGGCTGGTGGTCGGTTTCAGAAATGAACAAAATTGCTTTCCGGTATCTAGCAATCGGCAATTTTGGGAATTAGAGACGACATAAATACTCTGTTTCATTTAACATTTTATTTTATGTTTTAGTTATGTTTAGTTACCTTTAATATTTTTGTTACGATCCAAGTCAGTCGTTTGCGTCCAAGATTCTTTTGATAGGCTTTTGAGAATTCCTACATATTGCCTTATCATGTATTGTTCTTGCTCGGTTTTCTTAGGTCTTGCTTGCTCCGGTAACACAATGTTCGTTTTAGAAACGAACAGTGGCGCTCCGCTTTTCGATTTCGGTACGGATCTCTCCGATTCGGGTCACTTTGCCGTGATTGCATATGGACTAAGCAAGTGGCAAAACTGGCTGGTGTCTCTGCATTTTGTAAGTGGCCATTCTTGTATTGACCTAATCGGTTTCGTGGACAGGTATTCGTATGGGTTCCGAGTACTGATCATTTTTTCGGAAAAATCTATTGTATCGTTGGGCTCTGTGACATTTCTCTTGAACATTGATCCATATTTCGTGCTCGCTCGTTACCAGTTGTTGCAAAGCTTACAGAATTTTGATACCGATTTAACCAAGACAATGCTGATTTTCCCACTATTCTTAAGGTTCTGACTTGTTTGTATACGGGGTTTGACTAGTTCCACTACCTACGAATTTTAAACATTTTTGAAGATTTTTTAACGGGGTTTCTTTCACTGTACGAAAGCCTCTTAGGGTACTTACATATCTAGCTTTTTTCCGATGCCAAAATTTCTGGGGGTCTGGGAGCGGCTTGGGGCACCGATTTCTGGGGTGTGGCGGAGGAATTTTGTCGCAAAATGCTTGAAAAACAATTGTTTACTGCTGAGCTAAAAATTGAACAATTTTCAACTTTAGTTTGCTAAAAATACTGAAAAGGCCTAAAAATCCGGCGAACCCGGAAAACCTTTTCAAACTGTTGGCTTACTTCTACTGGGGGATGCATAGGGGTTGCCCCCGTTCGCAAAGAGGACCTTCCGAATGGGGCAGCGCCTACGTCCTTCGAGTCGCCCCTGATACATGCGACCTCCTCCATTAGCCGATAAATTGCTAGTTTTAGCATTTCCCCCTAAATTTTTGAAATAGAGAGATAAACACCTAAGACTTTCCACAGCAATAGTCTGGGCTTTTTTAGTGGGGGGGGGCGGGGGGCGTGCCCCCCACTTTTTGGGTTCCCCCCACTCGACCCCTTCCCCCCACTCGGACCCACCCCACTTTTTTGGGCTTCCCCCACTCACTATAAGGTGCCCAGAAAATGCCAAATTTTAGGGATTTTTGGTTAAAATTTTCAAAAATTTTCCGGCTTCGCCGTAATTGTTAGTTCACAAATCGTCTATTTTGGTACTCAAGCTCGATTTTTGAGCACTTTCTAGCATAGTCAGCAGTGGGTGTAGAAAACAAGCTATTTTACTGCATTTTTGCCAATTTTAGACCACTTTGGATCCCCCCACTAGTGGGGGGGGGGGGCTCCACCCACTCTCCCCACCTCCACTTTTTCACCTGGAAAAAGCCCAGATAGTAGGTCTTGGGAAAGTAACTGCTAAAAATCATAGCCCGAACCAGCAACAACACCTCTGGCTTGGGTAAATACTTGGCGTTTGATGGAGTGTTCAGTGTAGGTCGTTAAGACACATTTGTGAATATTACTCTCAACCCAAGCTTGGAATTTTTAATTTGGAACAGTTACTTCTTCTACCATATTAATCCTCCCTGTAGGGCTGACATTTTCTGCAAAAATAAGCCAAAATAGTTTGAGCTTTAGAAAGAAAATTGGCACCAGAGGAGGCATCGGCCGCTTTTTGGGAAACGCCAAGTTTTCCAATATTTTGCGTCCACAGCTTGATAGAAATAGAATAACGTGTACCTTACATCAGTTCATCACTCTAAGCAGTAAAAATATATACGTATGCCAACAATTATATACTTTATTCCGTTAAATTACTAGTAGTAGGCAACGTTTTGAATTTTCAAGTCCAAGTCCAAACCAGGCTTGGCATAGCTTCACATTTAGCAAACGCTAGCCGGAAATGCATGCATTTTTGGGACTTGTGTCAAGAAGAAAAGTTGTTCAGCTTGCTTGCCAAAAGCTTTCGAATGAGCTAAAATTTGTACTGCTTCGCACAAATTCAAAATTTCGTAATTTTCGAACACAGTGTAGAAAACGTGATAATTAAAGTTGTCCGAAACAGTACAAATTTTAGCTCATTCGAAAGTTTTTGGCAAGCTGAACAACTTTTCCTCTTCACACGAGTCCTAAAAATGCAGTTAGGGTCGATTTTTAAAACCAGTCGCGTCCTATACGATTGTTAGAAACAGCTTGTCATATATTCGTTGGGCGATACGTTGTCATCCAATTCGTTTTTCCCGTTTTTGTTTAGATGTTTCTGTTATCATCCAGTAAAATAATTCTTGGATATTGGGAGGTGATAGATATGTTAGACATACAGTGTGCTTGGCAGTTTCAAAACTACCCATTTGGTTGTGACGTCTCTTCGGTTGTCTAACTATTAACATGGCTTAAACTTACGTATAATAAAGTTTTGGCTCTGGATGATGTTGTTGTTGATACAGTGAGATTTGTGTCGCAGTATATATTTACTGAATACAGAAATTACTATGACAAGCATGATTCTGATTCAGAATGAGATCATGCAAAGGATAAGTCTCCCCAATAATAATTGATTACCTATAGCTGCTTATGATGTCTGATGATGCATTGTTATTATATAGCTTAATATATACAACACTAAATAGCTAGGTCCACTACGGAATTTTGTTCTGATTTTTGATGATAAATTTAGTGAAAATTGGCCAAATTTTGTGGATTTTGTGAATTTTGTCATTCTTAAGATATACACGTCATAGTTTAGAAACAGCAATTCTGGGCTTTCCATCGATGAGCAGCAGAATTTACCAGAACCAACAGGAAGTAATTTATATAAACTAAATGTCTTTACTGTCCAGTACTAGTGTCTACTGTCTATGTATATATTACACAAACTTCTACCGACATCTTTTTTATTTATAAATAGATTTCAGGTTAAGATTTTATTAAATTGTAAGTGTGTTGGGCTTATCAGACTACTATAGGATAAACAATTCACAATTTATGTATTTTTTCTTTGTGTGAAAGTTAGTTTTTGTTACGAATGGAGTGTATGAAGTGTGCAAGTTGTAAGTATGGCTCGTTGTGTTTCTGTGTTGAAGATATATATGTTTGCCTGGGTTCAGTTTGTTTGGACAAAAGTTTGATGCTATATTCTTTTGTTTCCTTGGCTTAGGAAATTGGGAGAACCTAAGTCATCCGTTTGATGGCACCGCCAGGCGTAATCTGCGTCGATTTTGCTTCATTTGGTACAAAGGCCAATTCTCTTTCAGTGGGTGGTAAGAGTTTTCGAATGGTGTGCTATTATCGTTTACCGATAAACAAATTACGACTCTTCGTTTCGTTGTTTTGTTTTGTTTTCTTTGTCGTTTCAATTTGAGAATTTTTGGAAGTTTTCTTCATGCATGAGATTGTACGTATGTAACGAGACTTGTGCTTATAGTTTAATTTGTAATGAAAGCATGTTGATTTTTGTCTACGAATTGCGAAGTGTCTGGTTTTTGCACTTTGCTACTTGTAGAGGCCTTTCATATCCATTGTTGTGTAGTCAGAAGTTCCAGTAGTTTAGCTGTCTGTATATTACTAGTTCAATTTGAAGCATGTTTCTTTGGATGCAATTATCTTTTACTTGGTGCACTTGTGATTGTGGAATTTGATTTCTGATCTTAGATTATCATGGGTGTCTTATATAATTGAGAGCTATACTTATATAGTTATGTATTTAATTTGTCTATTTAACACGTTCGGATTGTTGATCTGGTTAACCGTATGCTGGGCTTGTGCCGAGAAATAGATTATGTGCTCACAAATGTTAAAGACAGTGTAGATAGATACGTGCGTGTGTTTTGCTGTAATACGGATCCTATTTGTGTATGTACGTGTACGTGTTCGGTATAATCTTGCTTGCTAATATTCTGGCTTGTTACATGGAAACCCTATGTTGTAGCAGAACTGTGGGGTCTTGTCTCGTTTACCCCCCCCAGTAGTCAAAATCCTTAAAACTTGACCAAATGAGCTAAAATTTGGTGTGGGTATGTTTTCGACTACGCTGAGTTCAAATATAGCAAAATTTTTCGATTTCGCGAAATTCGAAATTTTTCGATTTCTAAGGGGGGACCAAGGGAACCCGAAAAATTTTTTGTCTTCGATTTTGTTGAAAAGCTGTATATAGGGGTTTTCGGAGTCGTAGAACGCGAATCTGGAGTCCGTTTTTCGTTTCAGCTTTTCGTTAGCTCAGTATAAGCGAAAGATTTAAGCTTAAGATGTAAGCTTATTCTGAGCTAACGAAAAGCTGAACCGAAAAGTGGACTTCAGATTCGTGTTCTACGACCCCGAAAACCCCTATATACATCTTTTCAACAAAATCGAAGACAAAAAATTTTTCGGTTTCCCTTGGTCCCCCCTTAGAAATCGAAAAATTTCTAATTTCGCGAAATCGAAAAATTTTGCGATATTTGAACTCAGCGTAGTCGAAAACATACACACACCAAATTTTAGCTCATTTGGTCAAGTTTTAAGGATTTTGAGTACTGGGGGAAGGGTAAACGAGACAAGACCCGAACTGTGTGGTGCTCCTGTAGGGAGATATTGGCAATATGCTATCGGGTGACATAAGTCAATGGGTATGCAAGCCCTACTACCTTTGGGGGCAAGGATATGTAAAGTTGTGAGGTAGTGGTAGAGTACACTCTGCACAGTACAAGCCTCCTCAAAACAAACCCACCCTCGAAGCCGGCTGTATCTCGTGCTTGCTACACTACCTATTGCTTCCCTCATAGAGCTAGGTAATTATACTTTTTCTCGTTCACTTGTTCGTACTTACATACTTTATAATAGGTTGTATGGCAATAGAACACAGAGAAATTGTCTGAATTATCTGCATGCTGCTATCGAGAACTATATGTATACGTATCTATAACCTGTGGTTTATAACAGAACGAATGAACACTAACGCTCGTTACAATCAATTCGAATAGAAACTAGGGAAGCGGAACTTTGCTCTGCATAGTTTAGCTATGTGCTAAGTTGTGCGGCTGAAACGAGCAACTCTGATTCGACTGTGCATTCTTAACGATGTAGACGACAACCTTTCTGTCACCTTCCATGCTTGAGTATGTTCATGCGGGTCTTTTCCAGATTACCCCCCCCACCACTCAAAGTTCTTAAAACTCCACCAAATGAATGACCTGAAATTTGGTGTGGGTATGTTTTCGACCACGCTGAGTTCAAATATCGCAAAATTTTTCGATTTCGGGAAATTCGATTTCTAAGGGGGGACCAAGGGTAACCGAAAAATTTTTTGTCTTAGATTTTCCTGAAAAGTTGTATATATAGGGGTTTTCTGGGACGCAGAACTGGAATCTGAAGTTCCTTTTTTGATTCAGCTTTTCGTTAGCTTGATATAAGCTAAAGCTTTAAGCTTAAGTTGTACGCTTATGCTGAGCTAACGAAAAGCTGAATCGAAAAACGGACTTCAGATTCGAGTTCTGCGTCCCAGAAAACCCCTATATATATACAACTTTTCAGCAAAATCGAAGACAAAAAATTTTTCGGTTACCCTTGGTCCCCCCTTAGAAATCGAAAAATATCGAAAAAAATCGAATTTCGCGAAATCGAAAAATCTTGCGATATTTGAACTCAGCGTGGTCGAAGACATACCCACACCAAATTTCAGCTCATTTGGTCGAGTTTTAAGAACTTTGAGTGGTGGGGGGGTAATCTGGAAAAGACCCGTTCGTGCTTTGCAGGCCTCCTGCTTAAATAATGTTGTCTATGAGAATATGATTGCTCTTATGTATATAGGTCCTTAGGTACAGTGAGCCGAACGTTCACCTTCTGCACCTACCAACAAAGTCAGACTTCAGTCAAAGTGCGGGATCTACTTTTTGGTGTAGAGTTAGTGCTCTACGAAAAGTGCAAGATATTGCTAATAGTGCTAAATGCTCTATACGTTGTATAGAGTTGTATACGCTGTATATAGTCAATCGGGAAAAAAGCCACGTCAAAATTTCGGGGGAAAAAGCCACGACTGCTGTGGCCTAACGGATGAAGCTATTGCAGTAATATTTGGCGTGTAGAATGGCGACCTCAATATGAGCCCACACGCCGATTTTTAGCTTTCTAGCTCTCCTCTATAGTCAACAGCGGGGTCGACATTTTGTGGAAAATTTTGTTCCTGAAAAGGCGGGAAAACGGTAATGTTTCAAAAATTCATAACTTTAGTGTAAATAGCGCTATCTGAATAATTTCTATTGCAATCAAGAGAGAACATGTCTGGCTTTGTCCTCATACAATTGCAAACAGTTCAGGATGTCACGTTGTCTCTGGGCAGGTGTGGCTTTTCCCCCGATGATTTTGACCCAGTCGATTGCGAGAGCCATAGTGAGCAGTTTTTCTGGATTTCTGGCATGATAACTATTTTGAAAATAATCAGCAATTCAAGTTTTAAAAAGCAATACCGTTTGTAGGTGGACAGTCCCTGGGTGATACTCCGGTAGGCGCACACCTTACAATTTTTCGCAATTGTCAGAAATGCTCTACTCCGGTAGGCGCACACCTTACAAAACTGAGGGCATACTGTAAAACGCTCTACTCCGGTAGACGCACACCTTACTAAACTGAAGGTTTACTGCAAAACGCTCTACTCCGGGAGGCGCACACCTTACAATACAAATAGTGATTTCTTGTACTAGTGATAATATGTACTAAACTGATTGCAAACCAAAACTGCACAACTGTTACATAATAAATAATTAATCACCGCAACATGACAAGCAGGTGTAAATGTGGTTGTCGGAACTAAATAGAAAAGAAAAATATAACAAAAATCTATTGAAAAGGTAAGTTCCGCCGTTACAAGCGCCAATTTTAGGAGAGATTTTAGGAGAGAAATTTAATTTTTCTGTAATTAAGTGGATTTTCTGGCGCTAGGAACAATGCTATATATATATATATATATATATATATATATATATATATATATATATATATATATATATATATATATAAGAGGAAACAAATTACATCATACACAGTAGTAGCAACACTTTGCAATGGATGCTTTTCGCGATCCCACGTTGATAGAAATTACTACTATCTGTCAATTAGAAGGGACTGCTGTTGATTATTGTCGTGAGAATGGCATTTTGCCTAACTCAGACGCATTAAGCTTACTTCATGAAAACGATGCTACTTGTCCGCTTGGACGGTCACTTGCTGGCTGGACATTTGGCTGCTTACTCTTGGTTGCTTGCCATAAGAAAACCCCTTTCAAGGACTTCATTTCGGAAGTACATCGCCAATTTCCTGTCGTGTGAACTGACTTTAGTTTACATTGCTTGTTCATGTTTGTAATACATGTTAAGGTATGTTATTGCATGTTACATATGTGTATTTAGTTCCGACAACCACATTTACACCTGCTTGTCATGTTGTGGTGATTAATTATTATGTAACAGTTGTGCAGTTTTGGTTTGCAATCAGTTTAGTACATATTATCACTAGTACAAGAAATCACTATTTGTAAGGTGTGCGCCTCCCAGAGTAGAGCGTTTTGCAGTAACCCTTCAGTTTAGTAAGGTGTGCGCCTACCGGAGCAGAGCGTTTTACAGTATGCCCTCAGTTTTGTAAGGTGTGCGCATACCGGAGTAGAGCATTTCTGACGATTGCGAAAATTTGTAAGGTGTGCGCCTACCGGAGTCCCTGAAATGAGCAACTTTTGGACTAATATGACACGTCAGTCGTTTTGACCGCTACACTCCACATTTCATCCTGAAACTGGCACATTTGGCCAAAAAGAGCTTTTTGTTTATTACACTATATATACACTATTTTGTATTAAGTTTTTAAAAAATTTGTATGTTTACGTTATATATATTTGATGAAACCTAGCAAGTTTATGCTGTAAACTAGAAAGTTCTATTTAATGCTTTAAGAAGGCAATTTGCCTCGGTAAACAACAAATCTAAGGGTAAATAAGCGACGCTGAACACGTTGGAACACTCAGAATTGGTCTACGCCTTCAGGATATGCTTCGACCAAAGTGGCTTTTTTCCCGATTTTGGCTTTTTTCCCCAGGAAATAAATCACAAAGTACACTCTATTGCTACAGTCCAGAGAAGTCATTAATACATGAAAATAATCCGTAGGGGTTGCCATTCTTCAAACTACCGTTTGTACCTACTACTACTACAAAGTACCTACTACTAAACTTCCAAAAAATGAGTTCTACAGGTCCAAAAGTTTGAAAAAATGGCGTTTTTCCCGATTGACTATATATAATCATCCAACATTTTGGGTTCACCACTTCATAAAGAGGATTTAGTGCGTACCACTGTCAGCTGTACGTATATAGCACAGTTAGTTTGAGCTCTAACTCCACCAAAAGAAAAATAACCTGATTTCTGGAAATACTGCTATAGCTAAGCTAAAAGTGTTCAAAAATCAGGTTTTTGTACCAAACTAGACGATTTTAGACCAAAAAATTACGGGGGGGGCGAGCGGAAAATATTTGGAAATTTTGACCAAAATCTTTAAAGTTACGTTAATAGTTAGTGAGGGGGAAGCCCACAAATGTGGGGGAGGAGATGAGTGGGAGGGAGTCTAGGGGGCCCCTCCTCCCACCCCCCATCCCCCTGAAAATTTCAGTTTTGTGAAGATATGCTGTCGACCGCACTGATTTGAAATATTTCAAAAATTTTCAATTTCTTTAAGTCTGATATTCCATTTGCAAGAGGGATCAATTGCTTGATGTCCATGTTAGTACTAGCAGGTGTACAAGTAGACTAAAGACTAGCACAGTAGTAGCTAACTGGCACCGTTTTTTTCGTTTCTATTTTTGTATTGATTTTTGCCTTTTTTGTGATATGACCTAGACCTGCTAAGTTGGTAAAGCTGCGCATATATATCTCCAAAGAGAAATATTAGCTTAACTTCCCTGAAATTTATTTTTGCAAGTAGATTATTACGAATTGATATGTATTGTGTCTTACACATTTTGGCACTATTTTTGACCAAATTCCTGCCATGGAGGTTCGCCTCAAACGGCAGGAAAAAGTTGTTCAGGATATAACTGAAAGCTAATTTTGTGGAAAAATACCGGCACCATGATTCTTGAGTGATAAATCTGTTCCATTTCCTTACCGCTATGCCATACCAGCTTAGCATTGTTTGGCTGAAATGAAACTCTGTTTCCCAGTAATTTCCGGTGTTCTCACAATCTTATTGTTCTCAAAACGTTTTCATTGTTTGAGCCAGACGGAAGACTTACCAGAAGGGACTTTATGCGTCTGCTAGCCCTTGTTTCTGGTCGGTATATATCTATATATAGAGATAGATATATATATATATATATATATATATATATACATATATATATATATATACCTTGTTTGCAATGAATGACTGGCTTGTTCAATTAGTTTTAAGCTCATGTTCTCATGTACCACTTTAGTATATATATATATATATTATATTAACTCCATGCGATTACCTGTGATTCGAACCTTCGACCTTTGACTGGTGCAGCAGATTTTCTTATGTGTTAAGCAATTGTTTATATTGTTTACATTGTTTACATGTGTGTTACGGACGGAACGTTTAGTAAGTAAGTCTTGCATTTGGGTTAGTTCTTTGGCAAGAAGATAATTTGCACGTGTGCCAGGGCTACAAGCGCAATTCTGTTCCCGGGGAGGGGTCAAAGGTCAAAAGTTTTCATGTGCCCGGGCTACAATCGAAATTCTGTTCGGGGGGTCAAAGGTCAAAAGTTTTCATATGTGGGCGGACAAGTTTCGTAAATTAACTTATAAATTAAAGCTTTTAGTGAAGCAAATAGCTCTGATGTGAGATTAAAAATATTGTTTCCTCTATCCGCCTAGGCGCCCACGCGTAAATTATATATTCCTTTGATCGAGAACTTACCACACAAATGTCTGGATTTATTTCTAACCACGTAACACACAATTGTTACTTAGAAATGCTGATATCTTTTGTTTCTGGGCTTATTCTAGCGGGGGGGGGACGGGGGGTCCCCCATAAACACCCTTCCCCCCCCCCAAAAAATCTTCCCCCCATAAGAAAAGTAGGTGCCCCTTTTGGTACCAAATTTTGTCCTGAAGAAAATCGCTCAGAAGGCCAAATTTTCCGGCTTCGCCGGAGATTTTTACACATTTTTTGCCTTTTTTAACACTAAATCTGCTTATTTTTTAATAAAAATCAACTTTTACAGTACATGCCAGAAGAATAGCGCTATTTTTAGCATATTTTTCGAAAAATTTTCGCCCCCTCAAATTCCTTGCCCCTCAGACTTTTGGGGGGGGGCACCCCAAGAAGCCCCCCCCCCAAGAAAAAATCCCTAGAATAAGCCCAGTGTTTGTTGTTAAGTCATTATTTTGTTCGTGTTAGACGGTTCATAATTAAATCGGGGCATTTATTCTAGTCGAATGCTTATATATATTTAATATGTGGTCTTCCTTATAGGGAAGGTAATTTTGGCTTTTTATGCGACTGCGTAATTTTGTTATTTCAGGAATTACCTCAATTTTGTTGCAGAAGAATTGAAAGAGCCATATAAGTACATATTACGATTTTTTAGTTTAAATCTGTGGTAACTTGCAGGCAGTTAAGCCATGATGTTGTTCTTTAAATGGTTGTGTAGTTGTGTAGTTGTTCCGTAATTACAAACGTGCCCCAGAATTTAATGGATATCCGCGAATTTCCTTATGGCTACCCGCCACAGTTACTGTTGTCAAGAGTCCAGAATGCATAAGATTCTGACCAACGTTAAACTCTATGCGACGTGTATGTACGCAGTGAACCTTAACGGCTAACCAGAGACACTGGTCGAATTTGTCCGCTTTGCTTCAGATCTGAATCTTAACAGTCATAATTTGAACAATACAGGGCTTTTCATTTTGAGCTACTCGCAAGCGTAAAGTGAGTGAGTTGCTTACGATTCGATTGGCTACCAATTTTATGATTACTATTGGGTTCAACAGCATCAGTAGAGCCGTTAGCGCGTACAGGATGTGTCATTCTTGTCATACTCTTATATATATATATGTATATCTTGCTTTTGTTCTTTTGATTCTGTTTAGAAATCTCCCACGTGCAATCTACATTTCCCTGCCAATAGTAACATTGGTCTACATGCTTGTAAATATTGCTTATTTTGTGGTATTAACTCCAGAGGAGATTCTTGACTCTGATGCGGTTGCCGTCGTACGTCTTCTTTCTCATTTTTGGTTATGTTTAATTTAATTGTTTGTTTCAACCCAGACGCAAAAGGGGAAGTCTGAGGGGACTCCCCTTAGGTCCTGGCATTTTTTAGTGGGGGGGGGTGGGCCCCCCCACTTTTCGGTTCCCTCCTCCACTTTTCGGAGCCCCCCCCCACTTTTCGGCAAGCCCTCACCCACTTTTTTGGGAGTAGCCCAAAAGTGTCAAAAAATTAGGTTTTTGAGGTCAAATTTTAAAAGATTTTCTCAATTTTTAGCTAATTTATGGACTTATAAGCTCATTTTAAGCTTAAAAACAGCGATTTTTAGCGTTTTTACCTCAAAATGCTAATTCTTCGCTAAAAATTTCGGTATATTTTACCTTTGGGTCGCCCCCCCACTTTTCGGAAGCCCCCCCACTCCCCCCACTTTCAAAACCCTAAAAAAATGCCAGAGGTCTTGGGGACACTAATTTCTTGGGGGGGGGGGGGTCGAAATTGTTTTCTAAAAATCTTTAAGAAATTACTATTTTTGCTGCTGAGATAAAAATTATGCAATTTTTAACATAATTTTAAGCTTGAAGTAGCTAAAAACGCTTAAAAACACGAAAATCCGGCTAATCGGAAAGCTTATTGAAATTTTACCTTCAAAACCCTATTTGACTTTTTCCTAGGCCAAAATTTCTGGAAGGGGAATGCTGGGGGTCGGGCCACCCCAGGTCTGGGGGGATGGATTTGTGGGGGGGGGGGGTAAATTTTTTCGAAAAATGCTAAAAAGGACCAAAAATCCGGCGAGACCGGAAAAAGTTTTGAAAATTTTCCGTCAAAACCCCATTTTTCTATTGATTGAAGTCTGGGGGGCGGCAGGCCCAAATCCTGGAGGGGGCGATTCTCCGGGGGGGGGACCCAAATCGTGGAGGGGAACCGCTTTCTGGGTCCCCCTGTAGGAAAAAGCCTGTTTATGCTTTTTATTGCTGAAAATTCTTGAAGTGAAGAATTCCATTCTACGTTTTTTCAGACATTCGCCGCTCGGATTATGGGGGCTGCAGCTTTTCTGATGCCGTTGTTTGTAGCTTGCTCAACGTTTGGAAGCTTGAATGGTATTCTGCTGACTTCGTCAAGGTTTGAATTGGAATATGTAATTTTGTAATATCACTTTGTATCAAAAAATGGGAAAATTTTTTCTTCAACACTTTCTTAATTATTCTGTGGACGACGACAAAACTTTTAGTTCAGTATTGTCCAACAGCCTGCGATGTTTCCAACATGACTAATTGTAACGTGTGTAAGTTTCTGGATTTACTTAAGGTGAAAAAATTGGAGGAAGCTGCTTGCAGATGAGTTGGAATTTGGTTGAATAGCGGGGGTGGGGCCTTGTGGCGGGGACTCCAATTTAAGGCCTTTACCTCCCTCCAGTTACTCCGTCGAGTAAAGCCAGAGTTGTGATGGCGCCATTCATGTAACATTTATACACGGCAAGCTAAGATGTAGTGTTTTTGATTTATTTTAACCCTGTTACTATGTATTTCTGTGTTTAGAATGTTCTTTGTGGGAGCTCGTGACGGAATGCTGCCCTCTCTGATCAGTATGATTAACATCAAGTATATGACTCCCTTGCCCTCTCTGCTGTTTTTGGTAAACAGTGTTTCATTTTTAACACTCTGAGTTCTTAACTGCCTTCAAAATGTGGTTAAGTGTTGTTTAAGATTATAGTATCTTTAGAAACACTACAACCTGGCTTATTTCTTAGCGGTTTTTATGGGAGGGGGGCTCGATGGACCCCTCCCCATCGATGGGGGGGGGCTCACCCAAAATGGGGGCATTTAGGGGGGAAATTTTTCAAATTTTTAGGTTTTTAAGTATAAAAACGGCGAAAAATCGCTAAAAATGTTTAGGTGTAAGTGTTTTTTAAGCTAAAATAGTAAAATTTTTATGAAAATCCGGCGCAGCCGGGAAAATTTTTTGAAAATTTGGATAAAAATGGTAAAATTTGGCAATGTTTTGGGTTATGGGGGAGGTCAGAATTTATTAGGGGGCATTTCATGGGGGCTCCTCGAATGGGGTGGGAGGTCGCCGAATGGTTTCTGCCCCCCGCCCCACCCCCAGTAGGGATAAGCCATACAACTGCGGTCTAGTTAGTCACTACACTATGATTTTTCAAACAGTGATCTTGTAATTGTTTTAGGGATTGCTGTCTCTGCTTATGCTTTCTACAACCAATGTATATGTTCTAATCAATTATACCATTTTTGCTGAATCCTTAATGGTTGGATTCTCTGTGGCCGGACTTCTCTGGTTAAGATACAAACGTCCGGACATGCCAAGACCAATTAAGGTACACACATACATAAGGTGTACGGATAAGTTTATATGACAGTGGTGTCAGACGCAGGTGGTAGGGCTCAAGGGCTGGCTTTTAGTCGATAGATATGTAATCACTTTGTTAAGAGGTATAATTATATCCTCGTTTTGGTCCAGTGTTACGGTAAATGGTTTTATTAAAATTATTTAATTAAGAAAAATTGTATATCTCCATCGGCCTGACAGTCGGCCGAAAGTTTCATATTAGCAGAGCATTATGCAGTGCAAAGTATCGTCAGCCAACTGGGCTTATTCTAGGGAATTTTTCTTGGGGGGGGGCTCTTTGGGAGGCCCCTCGGGGGGCGAGTCATTCTTGGGGGGGGGCGAAAATTTTTCTAAAAACATGCTAAAAATAGCGCTATTTTTATAGTAATCGGCAAAAAAGTTCGTTTTTAGTGCAAAAATAGTGCTTAAATAGGGAAAAATCGACTAAAAATCTCCGGCGAAGCCGGAAAATTTTTGAAAATTTGGTCCTCTAAGCGATTTTTTCAGGGTAAAAGTTGGTACCAAAAGGGGCACCCACTTTTTTGGGGGGGAGCGATTTTGGGGGCGGACGATTTTTTTGGGGGAAGGGTGTTTATGGGGGGGGGCCACCCCCCCCCCAACTAGAATAAGCCCAGGCCAAAATCTTGTAGAAAACTATTGTCTTTAAGCAAGGTTGTTTTGAGTTTTTTCGGGAATTGACAGTCTGCAGAGGTTTGCGCTTGGGTATCTACTTGGAAAGGAGTATGTTGGCTTGTAAATACGCCAAAATCAGCCGTTTAGCTTATTTTACATGAATGTTTAATAAATTAATAAATTAAAAAGTTTTGTAAGTAAAAAATAGTCAGCAAAGCTGGAATTCTCTGGAAACTGCCTATTTCCCCATGTGTTTAGAATTTAATAAAATCTTAAGATTTGTTAAGAATTGTTAAGATCTTAGCAAGTGTACAGCTGTACTGCTACTTTATTGAGTTTCCATAATTCTTTTGAATTATCGAGTTTTGCATGTTTTCTATTTTAGCTGAACATTGTGTTTCCAATTATCTTCTTTGCTGTTTCTATGTTTCTGGTCATTTTCCCGTTCTTTGTCTCACCCTTTGAAGTTCTAATGAGCCTGCTCATTATTCTCACGGGTGTTCCTGTCTATCTATTTGGGGTTGTGTGGAAAAATAAGCCAAACGCCCTTATGAGTGGATGGAGTAAGTATTTCGAACAGTGTATGCTTGAACGCTTAATATTATTCTTGTTTGACAGCTTTATCGTTTTTAATCTTCAGTAACATCCCTAAATTTTTACATGGTTAATTTAGCTGACAGTAACAATTTTTATGTTTTTTGTGTTAACGAAGAACTGTTTGCATCAAAACTCGCCAACTGGAGCCCTGGCCGATTGTTTCTCCTATCGTTAGATTTACTGAATTAAACTTAAACGAAAGTTAAAACTTAAACCGTAGAGTAAACGGTAAAGTTGGAATGTTTACGTTATACATTCTATTTCCAGTGTG